>JACEEZ010015560.1:164532-167032 GCA_016584305.1 Chionoecetes opilio | reverse complement strand
AAGACCAACTTTGTCTTCATTCAACGCACCAGCATATCAAGCGAGGTGCTTGAGACGCCTTGGTTGCCGTGGCTTGTTTTCGGGTAACAACTATACGACAGGCTGATATTACAGTTAACATTCATACCCTACGACCAGTAACGACCAGTTCATCGATGACGTGGAGCCCTGCAACCTAGGGTGACGCGCTCCTCTTGGGACACTTAGGAGATCACCATCGCGGCGACTTAGAGGCACGGCGACGCGAGTGAAAGCTGAGCAATGAGTGATGAGAGCGAATGCCCAGACGACTACCTAACATCCTGCATTGTCGGACAGAAGGACTATGAGATCATGCCACGAGGAAACAAAACATGAGAAGAAAAAGGAGACAGCTAGTATAACATGATCAAAAAGCGAAAAATGTCGTAAGCGTACCAACATGGAAGAACAACGATAACAATAACATGGAACAATCAGAAAACCGCATTTGTCTGTTATCGTAAAACGTGTATGTATAGTTGAGCGCTAGATGAAAAAAAGATATTTTATGAAACCTATTGAAAATTACATGGAAGGATAAAGAAGTAAATAAAAGGATGAGCGAAGGAAGGGAAAAGAAAAGAAAACAGTGAACGATCATATATCCCCTCAAGGCCACCAGGGGTCGAGTTAGTTGACAAGAATGGGTTCAGGGAAGACGACGCGGCCCATTACCAGGACGCTGCTGGCCCGGTAGTCCCACACGAAGAAGACGAATGGATGGTCCACCTCGAAGTACTTGTCCCCAAAGGTCCCCACTTGCTCGCCGCGTGAGTCCTGGGAGCGAGTATTGTTCTCGCCGGCCTCCCGCACCTCCACCGCCAACCTGCACACACACACATGCACACCTTCATGACTCACTTGCACAGGCTCCGCTTATACAATATGTCTCTTTACATATGAGTGCAATGCCCCTGTGACGGGCTAGTGAGGGAGTGTTGGGGTAGCAGTTACCTGTGGTGAATGTCGCCGACAGGGTTAGGGAAGACGTCACTCAGGCCGAGGGAGACGAGGGCTGCCTTGACCGGCTGTGTGACTGCCACACGAAACCTTGGCAGACGAAGATTCACTCGCTCGTCCTGAGGGTGATAGGGAGTTACAGTCAATCAGATGAAGAGTGGATTGGATAAGGAGGTTCAGTAATAATTTCGGTGGAACAACGTAACACCGCCTATGAGTGGATGTCTGAATGAGTGATTGGAAACCAATCGGCACCATGAAACATGCATAGAACGCCCATTGAAGCTCAAACGACACATCCATGCTAAAGTGGACGCTACATAGTTTGGTGAGCTAACCATAACGACCATAACTTGCATATTTACTCAGCATCTTTAGTGTTTGTATTTCTTTACATCTATTTAAAAAAAACCTAACCACTACTCAACGTCAAGATGAAGGACCAATGCCTTGATCCTCATAAAGAGAGCCTGAAAGATATTCAAATGCACCGTAAGCACAGCAAAGGCAGGAGAACAGGCAGGCTCACCTTGAGGCTGGAGAAGAGTGCCTTCATGTTGTTTTGGGTCATGTTGTGCTCGAGAGGCACCAGACCGCGTTCCGGGTGGTCAGGCAGGAGGATGAACATGGAGGCGCGGCGGTCGGCCATGGGCAGCTCCAGCACCCGCACCTCCAGCGGCGGGTAGGAGCCCAGAGGCAGCTCCAGGCGACCCACCATCATCGGGATTTCGAATCTCGGGGGGGGGAAACGTAGGGTCAGGTCAACGTTATCCACAGGTTGTGTTGCATCATCCCCCTAGTCCTTGCCCAAAGGGAAAATGGGGTAGGTCAGTGTTATCTTGTTGTGTTATTGCATGATTCCCTGCATCCCTTCATGACGGGGCCATGCCAGTGTTACTTCTGCTTGCGTGCCGTGTGGATGACACAGCCTAGCCATGAATCCTCCCAGGGTTTAGAGGTGAATCCGATGGTGCAATTATATATGGCTGCACCTGATGAGGGCTGCGAGGAGGGTGTTGTGGGAGTTAGGTGTGTGTTGCTAACCCACAGTGGAGGGTAGTGAGCATGACACCTGTACATGGGTGTATCGTGTAGTGAGGCAAGAACAGGGTGTGTCTATCGTGCGTCTCCATGGGAAGCACAGTGTGAGGTGAGGGGAGACCTTTACCTTTCTTCAGGCGTCGTGTAGAAAAGACCCTTGTCGAAGGTCAGATCAGGCTGGAAGCTGTGCAACCATCGTCCAGAGAAGGCGAGGGCTACCACCGCCAACGCCGCGTCCTCCCCCGCCTGCACCGCCCCCGCCATGCCGCCCACAGGCCCCACGCGGCCCTTCGTCACGGCTGACACCCACCTGCAGGAAGAACCATCGCAGATATAACCACACACACACTTCGTACTAAGAACATAAGAACATAATAAAATAAGGAAGCTGCAAGAGGCCGTGAGACCTACACGAGGTAGTTCCTGTTACTTAATACTACCTAAATCCACTTTTCATCCCCATCCATGAAATGATCTA
>JACEEZ010015560.1:154532-157032 GCA_016584305.1 Chionoecetes opilio | reverse complement strand
AACTAAAAACACGAAAACGTAGTAATAAAGAGAGCATTGGCTAATACTGATGATAGCAATGTTGAGAAAATTAACTTTGTTGGAAGTGTTTATTTAAAGAATGAGAAAATTTCACCCAAACAAGAAGCAGATCAGAAGGGTGAAAGGGTTGGGGTGCATATTGTAGGGGTGGCCTGGGGCGCTGAATACCCTATAGCGCCGGCCCTGTGGCCAGGTGGTAGCCCGTAGGTGGCTCGCCCCGCTAGCTTTGCCCCCAGCTTCACCTCGCTCCCGCTGGGGAGGCAGCCTCGGCACGCCGCCAAAATTTCGTGAAACAGTCGCCCACTCTGCATCAAGAACCCCCACCCACTGGCTAAAGGCCCTTCCAGCTGTACCGCTACTAGCATACTAGCCGCAGACCGCAGGGGACGAATTGGGGAAGGGCGGACAGATGCAATGCTGTGTAGCGCCAGTGGCAACAACTGCTGAAATAAAAATCAGTCAACCCCATGGGACAATCATGAGCGGCGCGAAGGAACTATATCTGCATGCATGTCACCAGAGACGCTGCTCCCAGGAGGGCAGTGCCCGACAGCGGGCGGGTCGGTGTCCGGGGAGTGGACGACCAAGAGGTGTAATGTATAATAATATAATATTATAGCCTTTGTGTTCCAGG
The DNA here is from genome assembly GCA_016584305.1 of Chionoecetes opilio. Lineage (NCBI taxonomy): Eukaryota > Metazoa > Arthropoda > Malacostraca > Decapoda > Majidae > Chionoecetes > Chionoecetes opilio. The sequence goes on along the minus strand of JACEEZ010015560.1, from coordinate 156,377 downwards.
ACAAAGTTTTCTGCAGGAATACTTGATTGAGGTGGAAGCGATCCCCGTGACTCTCGCGGGACGTCCGTGGCCTGTGTTTTGTGGTAATAAGGGTCATGAACCGTGGCCAGACTACTTCCCCCAAACCACTTTTTTTTTCTTTTGTACTTATTCTTTCTTGGAGTACAGAGACTGTTTCCCAGACATGTTCGCTAAGTATCAGCGAAAAACGTCTGCGTTGTAATGCAATGCTTCTTTCACTTGGCAGATTTGGTTTGACACTATATTGTGTCATAGACTTCCATAAATTCACTGCAAATCACTGAAACACACTATTGCATCCCATGATTTCCCTGACTTTATAAGTGAATGCTACCAGGGAGAAACGATAATAGACAAGTAACAAGGTTTTTCATAATTTCCCTCTCTATTTCATTTCTTACGCAGGTCCCTTGATATCCACCGCTACAAAAAGGGACTCTATCAATAACTAATCAAAAGGTTGTTAAGTCAATAAAAGGATAAACCAGTGGACCGTGACTGAATGGTCCTTGCCCAGCACGGCGCTGTGAGGGGGTATCACTCGCCCCCCCTCTCCCCGCCACGCCCTCCTGCGGCTGTTCTGATGAGTGTTCTGGACGTGTGCTGCTCTCGGCACATGACGTCATGGTTGACAGGCAAGTCGCTCCTGGCAGGTGAATCATGCCGATGCTTTTATTGACATGATACCTATATGTCTTACGTATGAATTTGTTTTCTATTATACTATTGTGAAAATAGATTAGGTATAAACTTGTAATTCTATTCTACACATCAGTCACCCGTGGCTGCATGCTGAAAGCTGAGGGGCCTCCAAGGCAAAGGTTTTTTTCCCCTTTTAGATTTTATCTTTAAAATGTCATTTATATATACGTATTCCTTTGATCGCGACATTATGGGAACGTTTTTATATCAGTGAAAGAAATGCCGCTCATCTGAATCATAAGTTATGTAAGCGATACTTTAAAAATGCTGCTGTGAATATATAGTTTTTTCAATCGACATGTAACGGTGCAGGCAGCGCGCGTCCCTGCACGGCGCTGGCGCTGTTATTGTCTTGTGCGTCATTACTTTTTTCCTTAGTAGAAAATGCATTGAAAATAGTGAACAATATGATTACTGTGAAAATACAAACTTTATTTTTTCAGTTTTGTTTTATATACGATTCGTTAACGTTGAATGGTGGTGAAAACCCGAGATGGAGATGGTACGTTCGTGTTTGTTATTGTTCCGCTACCGTGTTGATAGCGTGTTCGCGTGTTAGGCTGCGGAAAGGCGGCACCCGTGTCCACTTTTTGTTAATGGCGACGCGTTAGTGTTCACGGTGCTTAGCAACCTGCAGCAGCGTGCAAGAATCGCCCCAAGCCAGCAGGAGGGTTGTGGTGGCCCGCTGTACTTACCTACTGGGCTTGTTTACCATCGTGTGGGCGGCAGACATCGCAGCTGCCGCCCACGGAGTGTCGTGGATGGATGTTAAAAATGGATTCTGTGCCTCAAGAAAACCCTGATGAAGCAAACATCGGAGTCGGTACTTGTTTGTGCTTTGTAAGTACCTTTTTAGTTTGTCTTTTGTGTTGTACCAAGGTGTTTTACTTTCTCTATGATTCTGTAGTTTAACTCCATCAAGCTATATTGGCGCGGAGTGTTACAAGGCTGGCTGCGAAAAACAGTTTGTTCAATGTAAGTAATAGTGCATGGAGTGGAAACATTTCAGTCATTAAATCATACAAATAGACACAACAAAAAGTAGTACACAGCAAGATTACTTTGTTGTTGGCCAACGCGTGTGCGTTACACCCTATAAGCAACATTTTATCGCCTTATCAT
>JACEEZ010015560.1:139532-152032 GCA_016584305.1 Chionoecetes opilio | reverse complement strand
AGATTACACTTCTTAACCTTAATGGCAGAATAGGACACATTGAAAACTGGCAGTTCCCAGGGGGGGAGGTTAACTGGTTTGTACTCCCTATCATCCATGTATTTATCAAAATCAAATGAACTGAGCAAATTACTGACTGATGAGAGCCAAACATTACACTTTTCTTTCCACTTAGGATTGAAACGAGCTTCATATAACTGACCATCATCATTAGTATTCAGTGATCTCATCATTTGGAGGGCTGCCATTTGCTGTACTCTATGTGTGCGAGGTGGTAATCCTATCTCGTCTTGCACTATCCTGCTGTGTTGATCTTGGGCACCCTAAAATTATATTAATTGCTGTATTTTGAATGACTTCAAGTGCTTTAGATTTTCCTTTGTTAAGACGTGTTAGGGTGCTAGAGTTGTGGTCTATGACTGATCTGATTAAAGAAACATAGAGTCTCTTAAGGACGGGGACAGACGACCCCACGTCTCCCCATGCCACCTTCCTTAGCAACGCTAGTCGAGGCTGACAGATGTGCTTCAGTCTGGTGACTTCGTTGTGTCTTGTGTTGCAATGCCCAACAAGTACACCCATATACTTGTAGGTGGAGACTTCTTCTAGAATTTTCCCTTGTAGTTTTAAGGAAGCTTTATCCCGATGCCGTTTATACAGCACCTTGCTTTTCCCTGGTGATATGATGAGGCCGATGGAGTTGCACAATCTCCCCAGTGTTCGCAACGCGTTTTTTATGTGTGTTTGTGAGTCAGCTTGTAGCACTACGTCATCAGCATAAACAGTAACAACAACCCCATCAAATTTTAAAGAAGCAACGATATTCATAAGTGCGTTGAAGAGCGTTGGCAAGAGAACATTCCCCTGTGGTGTTCCTAATTCCATGTGTTCCCACCTGGAGTAAGCCCCCTCAAAGTAGCCTCGACTGTGTCTGTCTGTTAGGTAGTCTTGTACTATTCTTATGATGGTAACTTTGCCAATGCCTCGTAAAGGACTTAATATGTATGTAACATAACATAATCTTTTGTATATGCATATCTGAATGTGGTTAACATTGTTACTATCTAACTTCATTAATCATGGCAATCCTTCCCATGCAACCTGCATGGGGGGTGCGCCCTTTGTTTATTTTGTACCCTTATTTATATATGTATTATGTATTATGTGTACATTATTCACAATAAACATTTTGATCTGATCCTCTCTCTCTCTCTCTCCTCTCTCTCTCCTCTCTCTCTCCTCTCTCTCTCTCCCCTCTCTCTCTCTCTCTCTCTCTCTCTCTCTCTCTCTCTCTCTCTCTCTCTCTCTCTCTCTCTCTCTCTCTCTCTCTCTCTCTCTCTCTCTCTCTCTCTCTCTCTACACAACACAAACACACCAAATAAATAAACAAAATAAACGATATAAAAACACACAGAGACGCAGCATATCGCCCATGGAAACCAGCTAATGATGGCGATAGTTGATGTAACAGATTGCTTTGACGTTACTCCTCTACCACCACCACCACCACTACCCTGACCTCACTCTCGACCTTGACTCGCTTCCCCACCCTCACCCTCACCCCCTCCCCTCACGCCCTTCACTATATCTTCCTGTTCCCTCCGTCCCTCCCTCCCTTTACTTTTCCACCCCCAGTGCTTTGCTCCTTGCTCTCCCTTCCTAAGTCTTTGCCCTCCTTTGTTTTCTTACTTTCTTACTTTTTCCTCTTCCCACGCTTTCCTTCGGCTCTTTTGCGCATCCCTCACTGTTTTTTTTATAATAATTATTTCATGATCTCCGACCGCCCTTGGTTGTTCTTCGTTTAGTTTGTCCTGCAATTACTGGTCTGGAGAAGGCGTGTAGCAGGAGGAGGAGGAGGAGGAGGAGGAAAAGGAGGAGGAGGAGGAGGAAATGTTGAATGTGTTGTTAGTCTGTAGGAAAAAAATAAGAAGTAAGAACCAAAAGATAAATGAGCTTGACACTATTTGTTAGACGTGAGAGCTGGAGGTGAAGATCAGGAATGGTGATTATTGTGAGCCAGAAAAGATTGTAAGACTTGATTTTACAGATAAGCATTGGATCCGTTGAGTACGTAAAGCATCGTGTGATCATACAAAATTATCTGCGAGTGAGAGAGAGAGAGAGAGAGAGAGAGAGAGAGAGAGAGAGAGAGAGAGAGAGAGAGAGAGAGAGAGAGAGAGAGAGAGAGAGAGAGAGAGAGAGATGTTATTATGAAAACTCCCTCCTCTCAACCCTGCCACCCTCATATACTGCCTCGCCATTCACCTCAGCCTCTTATCTACTCCCTCACAACTTTTACTTTCCCTCCACATGATAATCACCTTTCCCTAACGTCCCTCATACCTCATATTTTACCCTCTTTTATCCCCTCATCTTTTACCCCCTCATCTCTTACCCTCCTCATCTTTTTCCTCCCCTTCATATTTCCCTTCCCCAACACTACCTCATTGTGTCTCATTGATCTCACTCCTTCCTCACACTTTGCTTATCGTCTCAACTTCCTCATCTTCCTTCTTGCCTTAACCTCATGCTGTCTTCCCCTCCCTCCTTCCCCTCCGACTCACTCAAAAGCCTTTCCTCCTCAGTCTCTTTCTTCGTGCTCTTCCTCCTTCTCGTTATCTGAGGAGAAGACGCAGCAGGAAAATGTCTGGGTATAAGAGACGCGGCTCACCAGTTACAGCATCACACTTATTAACTTTTACGAGCAACTGTGTGTTTTGGGGAAGAAATGACAACAGGGGTGAAGGGAGGGCAACTGTGTGCTTGTTAGTGTGCGTATGTAGCTCTTCTCTTTCTCTCTCTCTCTCTCTCTCTCTCTCTCTCTCTCTCTCTCTCTCTCTCTCTCTCTTCTCTCTCTCTCTCTCTTTCTCTCTGTTTCATTGGTTATTTTCTTCATTGTATCTATGCAGTATATGTTTCTTCATCACTATGTTGTTATGTTGTGTTATTTCTCTCCCTAATTCTCCATTGCCAATTTTTTCCTATATATTTCCACCATTTAGATGTCGCCCCACCCCGCCACGCCTCCCTGGACACACGGGGCAACAAGGCGGCATGCCCTACCCTGCGATAGTTGCCGTGCTGCTCTGCTCTGCATTCCAGCGTGCTTCCTTTATCATGGAATAATACCCAAGGCACGGCAGCTGGCTGGCCTGTCTGTCGTGGTTCAGGAACAACAACAACAAGTGAATGGATGACGAGATATAGCTATACGCGTATCACACACTACAAAATCAAATAAAAATCATCTTGTGGCTCACAGCACTCGATAATATTCATTGCAATAGTTCTGCGAAGATTAATAGACATACTATCATATATACATACAATAAAAGTCTATAGATCTTGAGTCCTGCAGCCTCTCCGTGCCACTCTACGCGCCTCCGTCAAGGTGTGTTCACCGAGCGTCACACGCTCACGTAACGCAGACGAGGATATGGCGGGAGCATGAGGAAGTGACGCGGCGCCTCAGTGGTTATTGTAAACTGACGGGAAAACCTTCACAGATAACAGTTAAACATATTACAAAAATAGTAGTAGTGGTGACCGAGGTCCTCCACAAAAACTTGATAATTCGAGAGAACTGAAACTCGAAAATGCCAGTGGTCGCTGGCAGTTTTAACTCACAAGTTGATAATATGTTGGTCTACTGGAAAACAAAATATGGGCTTATTCCACTGCACTTCAAACACAAAAGTATAATACTAAGAACGATTTTCTTCTATATGTATATTGTATAGAAGCCTGATTCTGTAAAACATGTATATAACCAAATAACCAAGCAGGTTATAGTTGAGGAGGCGATGGAAATGTTACTCTATGATATTATATAGTCAATAACGAATGTTTAGAAGTTAACTATACCTAGGCAGTCATATTTTCCTGTTATTATTGTGTATCAATTAGATAGAAAGCCTGGAAGTGCAATGAGTCGACGCGTGAAGTCGTAATGTTTTTATTCAATCTTCCCGCCACAATGCGCGGCAGGCCGCCTCCACAATTATAACCTACATGGTTGCAGCAACAGAACGATTTCGGCATTCTATATTCTTCTTTTTTCCAAAGCATTGCTTATTGTATTTTGACAAGCGTTTGCCAGACGCAGCAGTACTGTCTTAGAAAACAGTGTGAACATTGCCCCCAATAAAACATGCTACAATATACATGTAAAAAATATATTAAGCTTTGATACTCGAGGCGAGTAAATTTGCATTAAATTGCTATTGTAGAACGTTCCATCGTAATGCATGTCATCCATACAATTAGTAGAACAACAGAAAAACTATATTTTTTGGTATTCAGATGCGGTGCATCAATATTTATCGCGAAATTGATTTATGAAAATACGAGTCGCGGAGCCAAAACACAGTAGACCAACCTTTGAGTTAAAACTGCCAGCGACCACTGGCATTTATCGAGTTTCAGTTCTCCCGAAATTCGACAGACAAATCCCGAAAATATTGGTCTCAGAGGTACGCCCAGACAGGCGAGGCGAGAGGTAGAGGTCGAGTTTGGTGAGTTTAGGTTAGGTTAGGTTGAGGTTAGGTTGAGGTTAGGTTAGGTTATGATGAGGTTAGGTTAGGTTGAGGTTGAGGTTTAGGTTAGGTTGAGGTTAGGTTGAGGTTGAGGTTTAGGTTAGGTTGAGAGACCTCAACCTCGACCTCAACCTCAACCTCGACCTCAACCTCAACCTCGACCTCAACCTCAACCTCGACCTAACCTAACCTAACCTAACCTAACCTAACCTAACCTAACCTAACCTAAACCTCAACCTCAGCTTAACCTAACCTCAACCTAACCTCAACCTAATCTAACCTCAACCTAACCTAATCTCAACCTAACCTAACCTAAACCTAACCTCTCTCTCTCTCTCTCTCTCTCTCTCTCTCTCTCTCTCTCTCTCTCTCTCTCTCTCTCTCTCTCCTCTCTCTCTCTCTCTCTCTCTCTCTCTCTCTCTCTCTCTCTCTCCTCTCTCTCCTCTCTCTCTCTGCTCTCTCTCTCTTCTCTCTTCTCCCCTCTCTCTCTCTCTCCTCTCTTCTCTCTCTCTCTCTCTCTCTCTCTCTCCTCCTCTCTCCTCTCTCTCTCTCTCTCTCTCTCTCTCTCTCTGTCACGGTGTTATGGACTCGCTCAGCGGGAGTATTTGGCGTTGTCGGTACCTGTGCAGGAGGACAAAGATCCGGATCTTCAAGTCGCTTGTGATCCCTGTCTTATTCTATGGTTGTGAGACATGGACACTAAATAGCGACTTGAAGAGACGAATCGCTACCTTTGATAAATAATAAGTGTCTTCGCAGAATCATGAGGTATCGCTGGGATGATTACGTGTCAAATCAGCGATTGCACCGTGAGACTGAATCGAGGCCTATTACTTGCATAGTCCGTCAGCGCCAACTTCGGCTATATGGGCATGTGGCACGCTACCCTGAAACCGATCCTTCCCATCGGGTTGTATCTGTAAGAGACTATCCGGCGTGGAGGAGGCCAAGGGGGTGCCCACAAGGCTCGTGGCTGGGGCAAGTTGATGTTTCTTGTCGAGAGCTGCTTGGTATGAGAAAGGAGCCTGCATGGGGACTCGCGCGTGGTGACCCCCGGGAGTGGCGTCGTAGGGTGGGCGAGGCGACGCGCCCCCCGGCGTATGCCCCCAATGATTGATTGATTGACCAGCCCTAACAACAACGACAACAACTACAACAACAATAACAACAACAGTAGGCACTCCTTGACAGAACACCAACACCCAGACTGGATTGTTGCGCCAAACCTGTCTTATCTCAGAACCTAAAGAAAAAAAGGACTCTTGTTCATCTCCTTTCATTCTTTCCATTTATTCCATTTCTCCCGCTCTTCCCTTCCCTCACCTTGTAAACGTATATTCGTTCCTCCTTTCTTTTCCCATCTCCTTTTTCTTCCTCCTATTCTGTCCGTTTCCCCTTGGTCATCCTTCCTTCATGCTCTTCCCCTCACATGTCCTTCCCTCTGTTGCTTGGGCTCCCGACGTTCTGGTTGAGTCGCTGTGGGTTGCTGCATGACCGCACGGGGCCGGAATGTCACCCATTGAGTTACTGGGAGGAAACAGGGAGGCAGGGGATTGTTGGTGGTGGTGGTGGTGCGTCGCCGGCGGCTAGAATGTGTGTAGTTGTGGCTCATTACCGATGTTTTGAGACCACCAGAGATAGCGCTAAACTGTGACATCATACACACACACCCACCCACACACCCACACCCACACACACACACACACACACACACACACACACACACACACACACACACACACACACACACACACACACACACACACACACACACACACACACACACACACACACACACACACAACACACACACTCACACACACTCACAACTATCTACATTTGATTCAGCGCTAATTTTAAGGTTGCTGTGGCCGAACACCTCACAGGAATGGCTCGCGTGATCTCACTTCGCTTTCCTTACCATGATCACTCTCTTGTTGGTTCCGAACGTTCGATGAGTAAAAGTGTGTCATCACTTCCCAATGCATTTGTGTGACATAAGTTTATCTTAGACTTTTGTGTTATTTAACTCGTCTTGTTCTGCTTCGGATTTTGTAATGTTTAAGATTTGATTCAGTCTATTTTATCCATTTATCTAATTTTTTTTTACGTAGAAGCCTATAGCGCCTGTAGGCTATTATGTTTTATCTTGAGAAAAATATAGCCTACAGGCGCTATAGGCTCCAACGTAAAGAAAATATAAAATAAAACCCACCTTCTATAGAATTCCCTTTTCATTTACAAGGTTAGGAAATATCTGGCTCCTGCTTCAGCGTCTCAAGTCCTGCACTTATTTGATTGTATTGACCATGATATTTACGTATTCCCTCTCAGTTGCTGAAGAAAACTGATGCAATACAATACATAGCTTACTTAGAGGGTGGAAAGTGTCACTCATTGGACGTTTTAAGACAGTACCATCAGGCTCGACACTGCATTTACCTGAGAACCGAAGGAAGAAATTTTTTTTGACTACTAAACTCTGCAGTCACATGCCCAACACGCCCCAACCTGACCTGACCTGACCTCTCAGTGCCTGGCGGGGCGTCGAACCTGTCCGAGACCAGCTGGAAGGGAAGGGGGGGGGGGAAGGGGTGTTTGAGGGAGCACTTTGGGGTGAGGGGAGGGGGGGATGAAGGGGTCTTTGAGGGAGCACTTTGGGGGGAGGGGGTTGTGGTGACGTCACTCTCAGGTGGCGGCTGCAGGGTGGGTATCGAGACAGGCATCGGAGGGCGCGAGGGTGACTAGTGTTGCGTGACAGGCATAGACGCTCACACCCTTCACTTCACCCTGCTGTTATCATATACCTCACGGAACTTAATGTTTTATGTATGTCTGTGTCTCTGCCTGTCTGACGATCTCTTTGTGCTCCTGTCTGTCTGTGTATTAGTCTAGTATTTTTTTTTTTTTTTCTAGTTTTCTGGGAGGTGTGTGTGCTGCTAACCACCGACTTTCTCTTGTCCTTCTTTTTCTGCAAGATGGTATTAAGTGATCATCTAAGATTCTCTCTCTCTCTCTCTCTCTCTCTCTCTCTCTCTCTCTCTCTCTCTCTCTCTCTCTCTCTCTCTCTCTCTCTCTCTCTCTCTCTCTCTCTCTCTCTCTCTCTCTCTCTCTCTCTCTCTCTCTCTCTCTCTCTCTCTCTCTGATCTCTCTCTTTCTCACTTGTGTCTCATGAGGACTGTCTCGAACTGGAAATGTTTCAGTTACTTGATTGAGATTCTCAGTTCGTTTTCACTTGTATCGAAGAAAATGTATGTAGATAAATCAGAAAAAAGATAACTACGATGGATAGATGGATAAATAGATTAACAGACCGATGGATGAATAGATACATAAATAGATAGATGAATATATAGCTTAACTAATAGACAAATGATAGATCGATAAATACATATACACCTTAAAGGGTTTGTTTAAGTACTTCTGCCATGTAGTATTATATTGTGAAAAAATGATATAAATTGTAATTCAAGGTGAGGCAGGTTCTCTAAGGTAAATTTCTTCAAGAGAGGAATGACAAGACACCTCCCGAACTAAATTGGCCCACCCCCCTTTCTTTATTCTCTTACTGTCTTCTATATAAGGACTGGCAACTAATCGGGCTTTTTGTTACTTTTCTTGTGTCCTTGGCCAGTCCTTCGTGATAAAAAAAAAAAAGTGCCAGGATGGTGGGGCGAGGCAGGGCTTGGCGGGGCACAGTGGCACCCCATCTCACTCCTAAACTCTTCCGCCCCGCCGCCCGCCGCTCACTACCACAACATAATATGCATCGTTCTGCCGCTCTGCCTCGCCGCCACGCCCTCGCCCCTCGGCCGTGACCTTTAACAGGAAAAAAGCAGTTTGGTTGTAGGAGTAGACATCGGCCGACGCGCCGCATGTCGCCCCGCAGCATGTGCCGCCGACAACATAACTGAGCAAAGAGTGAACTTGTGCAGGCACGACTTGAGCCGCCAGACCCGTGCTGCGGCTGAACATCAAAGCGGGAATGTGCAGCTTTGTTCTGATATTCTCTTACATGTGCCGCCACATAGGTGCAGCACAGCTCGCAGGGACGTCTTGCGAGGCTGGTGCAGGGGCGGCTGGCGGGGTTATGTGATCAATGTGTCCCGCGCCGACCAGAACTATTCACGGCTTCTTATCCTGGGCAATAGAGAGGCGCATTGGCTTGTGTTTGTGATTCAAGTGTGTCTTTCAGTCTTCCTTATCTTTACTGTTATAGAGATTCCCGCCATGGTTGGTGTCTAGTTTTGATTCATGAAAAAAACTGCTGATTCATCATCCTCAGCAGTAAGCATCGGTATTGTTGTTAGGATCTTTACCTATGTATATGATCTGGTGTGTGTGTGCATATGTGTGTGTGTCAAGGCCTTGTGGCGGTCATATTCTCGTAGCTACAGCAGGAAGTGATCGTGGGCGAGGTTGAGACAGAAGTGCTTGGGAGGCGAGTGCTAGTATATATAAACCGCCCTCGCCAAACTCACCCCATGCAGCGTCACTATTTACAATGTTACTAGGCTATACTAATTCATGATGTAACACGGAGGCCCGAGCAGCAGCGCCGTGTTGTTTGTGGCGTGTTTGTGGGATCAGTTAGTGCATGTCCATTACAGGAACTACCATCCACGTGTGGGTCTTGCGGCCTCTTGTAGTTTCCTTATTTTCTAATGTTATGTTCTTATTACCTCGAACAACAGACAGATGTGTGTGTCCATAAAGGGGCTGGCCTCAGAAATACTATTTTCTCCCATGTTTCATATAATTATTCCCGGGGTAATTCTACATAATGTACAGTACCGCAGCGATTTGAATCTTTGAACCCATTGTCTTGCTTGCCATGCACGTGGATCCACCGCTGCTGCTTCTGCCGCTGCCACCGCCAGCATGCACACTCCCGTCGTGAAACATTTGGCGCCACCTAGAGATCACAAAGGCTTGACACACAAAGTCTTCCTCCTTTTCTTTCTTTGGAGTGACTCAGCATATCGAAAAGAGGAAATCCTGGTTGGCTTTCCTCGTAAAACCTGCCGCCGATGCCTCGCCGGGCCGTCTGTGTCGCGCCTCAGCGTTTGTTTCCTTCTTCCTCACTTTATTGGGTCATTCCTCCTCCCGATAGCCCCGCCGAGGCACGATTGGAACGCCTTCGTGATACCGCCGCTGAGCTCCGACAAGATGCTACGCGGAAAATTATGTGAAATCGAGAAACAAACGTGAAGAAAAATAAATAATTAAGCGTTAGTAAACTAGGAATTACCTTTGTGTGTTGAGGCGAGCTGCACGCGTTCCTTTACAGACAGGTATATTATAGGTATAAAGGCTGTGTAAGTTATCTTCAAGTAATGCTGTAACTCTTCAAAGGTCCGTCCGATCAGGATCTTCAGGATGTGTAATCTTTATTGGCGTTTTATTATTTTGTTCATTCATTTATTTATGTATTCATGTATTCTGTTATCTCTTGCTACTTCCTTTACTTATTTGTTTCCTCAGCAGTAACCTCCGCACCCTCTACCGGATTTCATAACTAAGATTCTCGAAGTATATATATATATATATATATATATATATATATATATATATATATATATATATATATATATATATATATATATATATATATATGTGTGTGTATATATATATGTGCATAGACCACTGTATACCTGGACTGCGCACGGAATATCGGCCCGTCGCACAAGGAGCTGAAGTCGGAGGGCCGCTCGGATTCATATATATATATATATATACGGATCATATAGACTGGTTTATCAGTATATATGATATACTGTAATCTTCGTTAAAGTTTGTTCTATAATATTATCAAATAAAAAACAGTAAAACACGCTAAAGAAATGCCATTACGAGACTGTGAAGAAATATGCATGAACTTAATATTCACTTCAACTCTTCGCCATTTAAAACTTTGCGAGTCAACTTTTATCATGAAGGGTATCAATAGAAGCGAAATTTTATTAGCTTTACATTGCTATATTTCGTTATCTGATAAATGAATTAGAACCATGCATAAATTAGCGTTAACTAAATAAATAAAATCATCAATCGGGTAATTTTCCCGATTGATGAGGTTATTTATTTAGTCAACGCTAATTTATACATGGTACTAATTCATTTATCAGAAAACGAAATATATAAGTAAATAAATAACTTCATCAATCGGGAAAATTACCCGATTGATGATTTTATTTATTTATTTAACGCTAATTTATGCATGGTTTTAGTTAATTTATCAGATAACGAAATATAGCAATGGAAAGCTAATAAAATTGCGCTTCTATTGATACCCTTCATGATAAAAGTTGACTCGCAAAGTTTTAAATGGCGAAGAGTTAAGCTAATATTAAGTTCATGCATATTTCTTCATAGTCGCGTAATGGCATTTCTTTAGCGTGTTTTAATGTTTTTTATTTGATAATATTATAGAACAAACATTTACGAAGATTACAGTATATCATATATACTGATAAACCAGTCTATATGATAGTCCATAGACCACTATATCTCTTTGTCGGGCGCCCCGCAGGCCCCTATGCAGCCCCGCAATTCAAAACATTGTCGCGTGAACAGTCCAGGTATACAGTGGTCTATGATATGTGTTAATTATCTTGGGCCAAATAGTCTTGGAGATGGCCTACAGGTAATAGATATCACAAAAACTTAATTGTTGTTCAATACTGATGCAAAGAAAAATAAAATAGCAATGAAGATAAACTTTCGAAGAACGACATGAATCATATCCTTTGGATCGAGACTTAAAACAAATAATGCTAATGAAAGCAAATTAAAGAAATATTACTATGAGATGGAATGCACATGATATAAATAAACATATCTTGGGAAGATGCCATCCAATATTAGGACGCCAGTGTTTACTTGTAATACTTACCGACGACTGCAACTGTGGCTATGTGACGCTGAGGACAATTATGAGAAAGGAGAGTGAGTTAATATGTACTACATGTATTACAGAGGTCAGTGTTAACATTAATTTTACATACAGGAAAAGATCACCATGTATGAAGGAGAGCACAAACAAAAATGTAGGACGTAACAGAGATGATCATGGAACAAAGACGGAGAAGTGAAATACGTTTAATAAGAAGATACGATACGATACGATGGTAAAGGATGAGTGACTGGACGGCAGGAGCAGGGAGGGGGGCGATGAAGGGTCTGTAGCAGAACTTGAACTTGATAGACCGTCTAGAGTCCAGTAGTTCTGAACCTTTTCAAAGGCGCCGAACCCTAACCAAAACTTCCGCACACCAGCCGAACCCCTCAAATATGGGAGAGAAAAAAAAACTACACAAATTTAAGAAAAATTGATTAAAAATTCAAGAGTATATTTTTGGATGATTATTAGAATAAATTTCATCTTAATTCTTAATGGCCTCTAAATTCAAGCGTATATTTGGATAATAAGAAGAAAGAATGAAGGACTCGGAAGCAGTTGCGTAAATAGGTCCTTGGAGGTGGGGAGGGGGCCACAGGGGTGAATCCACGATTATTTGAAAGGGGGTTGGGGTGAGTGAAGCGAGCCTGTACAGCTGGGGGTCTGAGGAGGGCCCTGGAGGAATCAGGATTTTTTTTTAATATCAAGCAATTTAAGGGGTATTTTGAGGCCTTAGAAGGAATATATTGCACTAATTTGATATTCAGTGGCAAAGCAATTTTGAGCGATTTCAGCAATTTTTTATTTCCAGGGCGGCTGAGTGCCGCCCCCCCATATACGTCACTCCTCGGAAGGGAGAGAGGCGGGCGAACACACACACACACAACCATACACACATAACTCTCCCTGCACAGCGTTGCTTGAATTTACGTTAATTTCACGTATAACTTACTGTGGTGAATAATCCGGCATTACAATAATACAAAATTGCAATGTGTTTCGGAGGGCCTCCGCCGAACCCCTTATAGACTGGCTCACCGAACCATTGGGGTTCGATCGAATCC
>JACEEZ010015560.1:122032-134532 GCA_016584305.1 Chionoecetes opilio | reverse complement strand
GTCTACTGAGACCATTCCATTCAAGTAATTCAAGTAAGAAGAGTAACAAGACACCTCCCGAACTAAACTGGCACACCCCTCTTTATTTTTATTCTCTTACTGTCTTCTTTATAGGGACTGGCAACTAAGCGGACTTTGTGTTACCTATTTTTGTTGTGCCCTTGGCCAGTCCTTTGTGATGTAAAAAAAAAAAAAATATATATGTAGTAAATTTTTCGTGCTTATTCAATGGATTTTACCACAAAACAACGGGCCTTCAGCTGATGATGATTATGATGTGTGTGTGTGTGTGAATTAACTCAAATTAGTGAAATGCCTGCTTGGTGTACGGAAAAATACTAGCATGAATCTATGTATGATAGAAGCCGGTATTCCCCCAGTGCAACACCTCGTTGAAAAGAAAAGTTTTAAGTATATCCAAAGGAAACATGCATACCTAGACATGGACCAACCTTACCACTTTGTATACAATCTTTGCAGGCAAGCGAATACACCTGGTTTCCGGTTCATAGAAAGATCAGCTGTTTGGGACAGACTCAGAGCTGGGCAGTATTTAAATACATTTGTATTTGAATACGTATTTAAATACATTTGTGTATTTAGAAATGTATTTATAAATACATTGGTTTTCATGTATTTAAATACAGTATTTAAATACTTTTATGAGTATTTAAATACATTGTATTTAAATACTCGTACTATAAAAATGTAAATACTTTTTTATCAGTAAATTTGGCCATAAACCCGCCCAACTATCTGGCAACACCGATGTTACAGTGAATCAGTGTTTCCACTTGCAAGGAAATGTCCTGATTTTAAGGAAATTTAGGCCTGAGAAGGACATTTCTAAGGAAACCCAAAATCGAAGGAAATCCTAAGGAAATCCATTTTTTTTCGGACATGTTAAAATTTGTGTGTATTTAAAATGTATTTACAAATGTATTTAAATACAATTGATGTATTTAGTATTTAGTGTTTAAATACATTCGTAAAATGTATTTAGTATTTAGTATTTAAATACATTTCTCCCATGTATTTAGTATTTAGTATTTAAATACATTCAATGTATTTAGTGCCCAGCTCTGGGACAGTAATATGGATCCATTAAATAGTGTTGTGAGATATGTGCAGGAAAGAGCAGCCGGTGCAACAAAGCTCACAACATATATCACAGACCTGAACCCATCCATGACAGTGCACCAAGTGTATCGAACCAATAGTTTCATCCAAGACTACAAACGTGAATCATTTACCAGACTCAGACTTATGTCTCACAATCTTAGGATAGAAGTAGGGAGGTGGAGTCGCACACCTGCTGACCAACGCGTGTGTCAGTGCGATGGTGAACAGGTGCAAACAGAACAACATGTCTTAATAGATTGTCCCCTGTCTGCTCACTGCCGTGCAAGGTTCAACATGCTATTGTTTTCAAATATTACCAACCTGTTGAATAAGGACACATATGTACATGAATTATGTGATTATGTACATGAAGTGTTTAGTATTTTTGCTTAGATTATATGTATTACCTATACTTGGAAAGAATGATATTTTAGTTTTGTTTGGACAAATGATAGATTATATGTATTACCATTGTTTTTTTGTATAATATTTTGAGTTTTGTATTCTTTTGTGTTTTGTATTATGTATCAATTGGAAATTCTTTGTCAATAAATTAACTAACTAACTGTGTGTCTGTGTGTGTGTGTGTGAGAGAGAGAGAGAGAGAGAGAGAGAGAGAGAGAGAGAGAGAGGAGAGAGAGAGAGAGAAGAGAGAGAGAGGAGAGAGAGAGAGAGAGAGAGAGAGAGAGAGAGAGAGAAAAGAGAGGAGAGAGAGAGAGAGAGAGAGATTGAGAGAGAGAGAGAGAGAGAGAGAGATTGATTGAGAGAAAGAGAGAGAGATTGATTGAGAGAGAGAGAGAGAGAGATTGATTGAGAGAGAAAGAGAGAGAGATTGATTGAGAGAGAGAGAGAGAGAGAGAGATAAAGACAGAAATGCATTTTTTATTATTATTCAAGACCATCACATCCTCGTATATAGCTACACACACACACGCACACACACACACACACACACACACACAGTCACACACACACACACACACACACGGTCGTTGTAAGGTTCGTAAGGTTCTGTGACCGTGACTCTGTGCTTCGAAACGCAAGGAAATTGAAAGGAACGCAGATCTACATCAACGAGGATCTGTGTCCTGCATCTCAGGCGCTCAAGGCAAGTCAATTTCCGCAATTTAAACAAGCAAGATCAGATGGAAAAATTGCCTTTTTCAAGCATACCAGGCTGATTATTAAAGAGAAAACAAGGCTGCAACCCAACAATCAAGACGATTCGCATGGGGTTGGTTCGACGCACGAAGGAGATTCGACCACTCTGGCCACGGACTCAATAACGTTCGGGGCTTCACTACCACTCCACAGTGGTTCGGCTGCTGGTGCCACGGGGGCTCGTGCTGAGATCGGGTCACTGTCGACTGGTGGTTCAGTTGGTGATGGCTCGACCGCCGATGACTTAGCTAAGCGACGCGACGAGGGTGCTACTCCTGCTATCAGAAAGGTGGCTGGAGGTGGCAAAACGGCTTCTGTTGGTGCCGTTGGTGGTTCGTCATCTGGTGGAGCGACTCCGGCTGGTGGAACCAAGCTACCTGACAGCCCAAGACGGATGGGAAAGGAGGTGGGGAAGGTGGAGTTTCTCACCGTCAAGATAAGCGAGACCTCAGATCTCGTGCAAAATAGTAACTGTTTTCGTAACTTTCATTAACTATATTTATTATAGATGACTTCACTCCTGGAGACCATTAACCAACTACCCTTTGCCTCTATAACCAACGAAGAACTCAATAACATTTTCTCAGATAAGATATCTCAAATTAATACATGTGAATACTTATATAAACTTAATTTTGATCCCATCACTGTTCAGGACGATAAATACAATAATGAAACGGATGTCAATAATTTTTACATTCAGCTTAGGCAGTTAAGTTTGCAAAAATCTGAGTACAAATTTATTGAAAATTTCTCATTATCGAGTGATGCATACTCTCTTACGCTGTTTTCTATGAATATTCGGAGCATTCCAACGAATTTACAATGTGTTGAGGATTCCATTTTATCAAATGCCTTTCCGAAGTTTGACGTGCTTGGCTTTGTTGAGACAAGACTCGACCCGGACCTTGCAGCAGTGTACCAGTTCCAAGGCTACAACATGTTCACCCAATGCAGAAACAGACATGGTGGTTGTGTTGCTCTCTACGTCAGTAGTAACTATCGCTCCTCAATCTTAAATGACATGTGTTTCTCTGAATCTTTTATAGACTGTGTTTGTGCTGAATGTGTTGTTGCGGGTAAATTGCTTTTCTTTGGTTGTATATACAGACCTCCCAGTGGCAATATAGATCATTTCCTATTTAAATTAAGACATTCTCTCAAATGTATATAGCAAAAAATATTAGTATACAATTTTTGGGTGACTGGAACATAGATTTGCTAAAGCATAATGATAACGCAAACGTTTTTTGAATTTATTAACTTAATGTACTCATTTTCTCTCTTTCCTACAACTCCCAGGCCTACTAGAATCACTTGACACAACTGCCACACTAATTGACCCTATATGGACATCCCAAGTAGAGTCGTTCACTTGTAGCTACATAATACGCACTGACATATCTGACCATTTCCCATAGTTTCACAGTTTACATTGAAAGAAAAAAGTGAGAATACTCCAGTTTACAGTCAGAAGTTTTACTAATAGAGCACTTGAATTATTTTATGACGAAATTTAAAAAATGAATTGGTCCACTGTTATGCAATCACAATGTCCAAATGATGCCTATAATAAGTTTTATGATATCTTTAATTTATCATTTCAAAAGCATTTCCCAATAAAAGAGGTGCGTAGTAACAAAAGATATGTATTAAGTCCGTACATAACCCCATCATTAAAAAACTGCATTAAAGAAAAAAACAGACTAGAAAGACTAGTAAAGAAATGGCCATTAACCTACAAGGAACATTATCGCAAATATAGAAATATATTAACATCAACCTTAAGATCTGCTAAAAATAAATACTATCAAGACCAATTAAATGTAACCAAGAGGATGCGACATCTCATTGGAGATGTATTCATTCCATACTTGGGCGATCGTCTAGAAAAAACTAGGAAACCCTAAGATTAGAGCCACCTTACCCAGACGCTAACGTTACTGACACGTTTAATGACCATTTCTTAAATGTTGCTAATATTCCACATAACAACGATGGCGCTCATAACCAGTATTTACGCCATTCACCTGATTATTCACTCTATTTATCACCAGTAACTCGTGAAGAAATAGAACATTATCTCAAAGCACTAAAGCCCAATGCCCCGGGTATGATGATATTAGTCCAAAGGTAATAACACATACAGCCACATGTACAGCCAGCCCATTAGCACATATCATAAATCTGTCATTCCGACGAGGAATATTTCCAGATAAGCTAAAAAGAGCCAAAGTAACTCCAGTTCTCAAATCCGGGTGTAAAAGTGATCTCTCTAATTACCGCCCTATATCAGTATTACCAGCTTTTAGTAAAATTATCGAAAGGTCAATCTCCAACAGACTGCAATTTCCTGGAAAATAACAATCTCTTAAGCACCAGCCAACATGGTTTTCGAAGAAATCGCTCAACAGAATCTGCAGTGTTACAGTTTGTTAGCAACATATACAAATATCTAGACAGGAAGTTATATGTTGCAGGAGTATTTATAGATCTCTCTGAGGCATTTGATACACTAGATCACGGTATACTACTTAAAAAACTAGAAAATATTGGTGTCCGGGGTTTGCCACTACAATTGTTCAGTAGCTACTTAAGCAGTCGATCACAGTCTGTATATTGTAACTCCACCTATTCACATTACAAACACCTCAGCAAAGGAGTTCCACAAGGATCAATACTAGGCCCCATTCTTTTCATAATATATATTAACGATATGCCACATGCAAGCAAAAAACTTGAATTTGTCATATATGAAGACGACACCAATATATTGTTATCAGATGATAACATAAATTCCTTACACACTAACCTGAATACAGAACTACATTTGGTAAATCAATGGATAAGGGCAAATAAACTCATAATAAATGTGACTAAAACCAGTTTAATTTTTTTTCAAAATCGTTCTTTAAAATATAATATGCCTCCAATAACACTAGAAGATCAAATAATTAAACGAGTCAGCCATACAAAGTTTTTCGGTCTTTATATTGACGAGCATTTAAACTGTTGTCACCACATTAATGCAGTATTCCTAAGTATATCTAAATTATGTGGAGTGTTGTACAGGATTCGTGACCAACTTACTAAAGATTCTATGATTACCATCTACTATACCTTATGTTACCCTAATCTCATGTATTGTGTTTCTGTCTGGGCTGGTACTTGGCCTTCGTATCGCAATAAATTATCAGTAGCGCAAAATAAAAATTTTAGATGTATATTTTTCATGGGTAAATTCGACTCTGTAAGTCTTATATATTCAACACATAAATTATTAAAATTTTATAATATACATAACTATTTTTTGCTGTTATGTATTTTTAGAAATATAACTCTCACTTCAGGTAACATAATATTCAATTTGGTAGGGAACTCTTATGCAACAAGAGGCACCGGTATAGACCTGCGATGTCCACAATGCCGCACAGCTCTGTACAGGCACAGCATCATGTACTCCGGCCCACAGTTATGGAACTCTTTATCAACAAATATAAAATCTCTTTTTAACAATAGTACACTCTCCATATTTAAGAAAACTTCTAGAAATTATTTGTATACACTTCAATCTATATAAATATCAGTATGAGTACGAATGTAAGTGTTGTTATGCATGTGTTTGTAGCTGTGTATGTGTGTGGTGTGTGCATATGTGTAGTATGTAAAGGTATTGCATTCTAAAGGTATGAATGAATATTGTATGATGAGTTTGTACGATGGTGTTTGTATGATTGTTCGTTTGTGTATGTGTGTGTGTGTGTGTGTGTGTGCGTACGTGCGTGTGCGTTCGTGCGTACGTTTGTGTAATACTATTCCATGATTGTCCGTCCCACGTTGCCTATGCCTTTGCATTCTCTTATATAAATTATTTTGTCTGCCAGGGAGCCTTGGCTCGGCAGACCGTGCCATTCTTAATTAATGCATTATTGTTGTAGTTTCCTTATGTATTTTAATTATACTGGCAATAAATATTGAACTTGAACTTGAACTTGAACTTGAACTTACACGCATACATACAATAGGCAATATATTCGCTTTACCAGACCAGTTATATCTATGTTGATGGTGGGCTCGGGTGGGTTGGGATGGGGGAGAGAAGGAAGGATGGGGAAGAGGAAGAGAAGGAAGGATGGGGAAGAGGAAGAGAAGGAAGAGAGGGGAGGGAGAGGAAGAGAGGGAGGGGGGAGGGGGAAAGAATGACTGTTCTCGATGCATAGTGACACTCAGTTAGTAAGAATGATGGTGGTGATGTAATGAGAGAGAGAGAGAGAGGAGAGAGAGAGAGAGAGAGGGAGAGAGGGGAGAAGAGAGAGAGAGAGAGAGAGAGAGAGAGAGAGAGAGAGTTGGCAGGGACACTCTTCTCGCAGGCCGCTCACCCGGATGTATTGGGCAAGACTTTCTGTGTTGATAGAGTTCCTAAATCATCCATTGTGGCCACGTGTCTCTTTCTCTCTCTCTCTCTCTCTCTCTCTCTTCTCTCTCTCTCTCTCTCTCTCTCTCTCTCTCTCCTCATTTTCCTTCACACACGCATCTTTCCCCTATTTTTCTTTCAGATTTCACCACAACTCTCTCTCTCTCTCTCTTCTCTCTCTCTCTCTCTCTCTTCTCTCTCTCTCTCTCTCCTCTCTCTCTCTCTCCTCTCTCTCTCTCTCTCATTCTCTTCCAACACGCATCTTTCCCCCCATTTTTCTTTCCTATTTCACCACATACCCTTTTCCTCTTCCTCTGCTTTCCCTTTCCTTCCTTTCCTTTCCTCATTTCACCAACATCATTTCCCTTATTCCACGCACCTTTAAATTATCCTTACCCTCCTTCACTTATGCCACACAGGTAAAAGCACGTACACAGTCTCCTCTTTATCATTGGTTCAAATCTATAGACTTTTAAAGTATGATAGTATGGTAAATAAATGTAAAGATAGATAGTTTGTCTATTAATCTTGCAAGGGTTTATTTTATCCTTCTTCCATCCTTCCTCGAGAGTATTAGGTAATGTGGAATGTATATTTTGATATGTCATTGATTTTCTTATCGTTTTCGTGGATTAAGGAGACTTATTTATAGTATGCGTCATGTGAGTTATGGTAAATGATTTTTTTTTATTGTTTATACTTTTTTTTTTTTTTTTTTTTTTTTTTTTTTTTTTTTTTTTTTTTTTTTTTTTTTTTTTTTTTTTTTTTTTTTTTTTTTACGAGGCGAAAAATCCTGACCCTTTGCTGCTTACTGACTGATATTTGATGCCAGGAGAAGGGAATACTACGCTTCTTCAAAATTTCAGTCGTATTTCATCATAGTTAACCCTATTATCAGTTAAACATAGGTATAACTTTAAGCTTGAGATCTTATGATAGAATGAAATTTTCGCCTTGTTAAAAGAATAAACATAGTTACACGTGCTTGTATAGGAAGGTGAGAAGTGATGTGAATGATTCTTCGTGTATGGAATTGTCATATGATAGTTTTAATCTATTAGTTTAAAACGTTGCTGAAAGAGAGGACGTTTATCCATGTAGGTGATGAGAGAGAGAGAGAGAGAGAGAGAAAGAGAGAGAAAGAGAGAGAAAGAGAGAGAAAAAAAAAAGAGAGAAAAAGAGAGAGAGAGAAAGAGAGAAAGAGAGAAAAAGAGAAAAAAAGAGAAAAAGAGAAAAAGAGAGAAAAAGAGAGAGAGAGAGAGAGAGAGAGAGAGAGAGAGAGAGAGAGAGAGAGAGAGAGAGAGAGAGAGAGAGAGAGATGCTAAAAGAACAAACTAAATTGACGTTTGCTATCATATTTTCCAACTACTTATTTTGTTGCTGTTGGTAGTGGAGTGGAATGCCTTTTACGAACATCTGTCTGGGATTAAAGTTTAGTATGCATTTTACTCCAAGCATTTGACATATTTCAGCCTTAAGTCTCATGCCATTAGTGCAATAAAAAAAAACCTTCCTTCTCACGTACCCTCATTCGTAATCACCCAATTTAAGTACTGGACAAGTGCTATTCTCTTGTTACTAAGCACCCATCACATTGTTAAAGTACTCGAAAGGTGCTTTTCTCTCGTTAGCAAGCACCTAATCCTCTGTTAAGTCTTCAATAGGTACTCTGGCCTTGTAAGTAAGCACCACACACCATTTCAATTTTCCATCTTCCTCCGACTTAAATCTTTTCAAGAGAAGAGTGACAAGACACCTCCCGAACTAAATTGGCCCCACCATTGGCCCCTTTCTTTATTCTCTTACTGTCCTCCTTATAGGGATTGGCAACTAAGCGGACTTTGTGTTACCTCTTTCTTTGTGCCCTTGGCCAGTCCTTTGTGATGTAAAAAAAAAAAAAAAAAAAATTCAACTCCTCTCACGTCTTTGGCCTTCACGCCCAGATCTTTCGAAAGAAAGATTTTGAAATTGCAAAAAGTACCTAAATATACCAAATTAACTAGTGGTTAAGGATACTAAGCAGGTCATATCTATAAAATATTGCTTATTACAACTAAAAATCGTCTAATGATATCCAAATTACAATGGAATTTACGTTGTGGGCCTCAGTTGCTAGCCATAAAATAAAAAAAAGTAACTAAATATACCAATTAACTAGTGGTTAAGAGAGAGAGAGCAGGTCATATCTATAAAATATTGCTTATAATCACTAAAAATCGTCTAATGCTATCCAAATTACAATGGAAATTACGCTGTGGGCCTCAAGGGTTAAGAGTAAACACGAACAATTTTAAACCAGTCATGCACTCCTTCGCTTCTTCGCTTCCCACAAAGCAGAAACCATCATCCCCGACCTGCCGCACCTATCCAAAGCTTGTCTTAGTCACGCTCCAATCCACCCCTGGCTTCCCCACCGTGCTCTAGCCTCTAGCCACACAGCCCCCTCCCCCTCCCCTACATCGTCTATATTAATAAAAGCGAAAGTGTGTGTGTATGTCTGTGTGTGTGTGTGTGTGTGTGTGTGTGGTATAGGTTCCACCCCCCGTGGCGGAATCCCATCATATGGCACAGTTTTGGAACCAGGTTGACCAGGGGAAGGTTTTAAGCCCACTTATGAGATGATCCGATCACTTTTTTTTTTTTTTAGCAGCCTATTAGCGAGAATTGTGAAAAAAAGTGGGTTGCGAGAATTGAGGAAACCTTGATGTAGGGTGATGGGTAATGGGTGAGTGAATGGGTGGGGTGATGGGTAATGGGTGTGGGGTGATGGTTGAGTGAATGGGTGGGGGGTGATGGGTGTTGGGTGAGGGAATAGATGGGGGGTGATGGGTAATGGGTGAGTGAATGGGTGTGTGGTGATGGGTAATGGGTGAGTGAATGGGTGGGGGGTGATGGGTAATGGGTGAGTGAATGGGTGTGTGGTGATGGGTAATGGGTGAGTGAATGGGTGGGGGGTGATGGGTAATGGGTGAGTGAATGGGTGTGTGGTGATGGGTAATGGGTGAGTGAATGGGTGGGGGGTGATGGGTAATGGGTGAGTGAATGGGTGTGTGGTGATGGGTAATGGGTGAGTGAATGGATGGGGGTGATGGGTAATGGGTGAGTGAATGGGTGGGGGTTGATGGATAATGGGTGAGTGAATGGGTTGGCGTTAATACATATATTTCTACATCCATGATTTCAGGAAAGCTAGAAGGGGCTATCTGGAGAGTCTGTGTTTGGTGGGCCGAAGGCCCACTAAACACAGGTGGTGGGCCGAAGGCCCACCAATAGCCCTCCGCAGGAGCTAGCCAAAAAGTCCGCCCGGAGGGCGGCTTTGCGGCTAGTATACCATAACACTCCGCCGGCATGCAATTTTTTTTTCTATCATCCACCGCTTCCTACCCCACTCCCCCCTTCTTCTCTCTCTCTCTCTCTCTCTCTCTCTCTCTCTCTCTCTCTCTCTCTCTCTCTCTCTCTCTCTCTCTCTCTCTCTCTCTCTCTCTCTCTCTCTCTCTCTCTCTCTCTCTCTCTCTCTCTCTCTCTCTCTCTCTCTCTCTCTCTCTCTCTCTCTCTCTCTCTCTCTCAATCCACGCATCTCTATTTTTTTTCCTATTTTACCACATACCATTTTCCTCTTCCTCTGCTTCCCTCCAGACTCTCCCTTCCTCCCCTTGTGCCCCCCCACCCCTCTCTCGCTCTCTCTCCTCTCTCTCTCTCTCTCTCTCTCTCTCTCTCTCTCTCTCTCTCTCTCTCTCTCTCTCTCTCTCTCTCTCCTCTCTCTCTCTCTCTCTCTCTCTCTCTCTTCATGGGTTGCTGTCTTTTTCTAGTCCTCTTGTCTCTATCTTCTTACTCCTTACAGCTCTCTTCCTTCTCCTTCCCATTTCCTTTTCGCTTTAACCCGTTCTCGCTCCTCACATCATTATCTTTATCTCTCTCCGCCTCTCATTCTTCATTTTTTTTCTTTCTCAAGTCAACAGCGCCATTTCATTTGTCATCTCTTATGTGTTACAACCTTTTCAGTCCTTCTCCTATTTCTCTTCCTCATTATCATTCCCCTCCTCGTCCATCTGCTTTTATTCTTCTTCCATTTCGCTTCCTTCTCACCTCATAACGTTGTCTGCTTCCATGAGTGAGACATAGTATGGGTGTATATTATGTTGTTCTGTGATAATCGTATACATGTCTTTCTCATTCCCTTTACCTCGCAAGCAACAGTCCTGCAATGGCTCTCCTCTCCCACCTTCCCTGTATGTGTGGATGTATATATTTTGTTATGTATTAGCCGTATACATGTATTTGTCATCCCTTTACCTCGCAAGCAACAGTCCTGCAATGTCTCGCCTCTCTCACCTTCCCTGCTCCTCCTCTCCACCACCCAAGCACCTGTTGCACCCGCCTGACGCGTACACGTAAAATCTCTGCGGTAGTTGTTTGCCCTCAGTCACTATAATGATGACAATGGTGCTAATAATAAAAATGACGGTGATAATGATGATGATGGAGTTATACCGTGTGACCCAAAGCAGATTTTTGTTATATTGCCCCAAGTATTTGTCAATTAATGAAGTGCTTCTTAGAAAAAATAGTTTATCTTTCTCCAGTGTGAAATATAGGGGTGAAAAATAAAAAATATCGTAGGAAGAGGAGAAGGAGGAGGAGGAGGAGGAGGAGGAGGAGGAGGAGGAGGAGGAATAGAAGGAGGTGGGGGAGCGTTCTTCGCTTAGGAGGAGTGGAGTCATCAGCCAAACAATATTTCAACAGCGAACATTTTCCAGCCGGTAACATAAACAGAAATGAGTTCACACATCACACACGTCTCTGATTCTTCCTCCCTCGCCTGGTGTGTGCCGCCCTACACGTGGTTCTCCCTCCTTCAGGTTCTCACTTTGTTTGCCTACCATCTCAGCCAAATTTCCCTGGGTAATAAAATCTTACCTCGCTCTACACATGTTTGAACACTTCTTTTCTTGAGTACAAATAACGGCAAACATTTTTTTGTTTGCCGCTCATATTTCATTCAATTTGTGGGATCAGTAAGCATGCTTTATTTATGGGCTTATATGGGTTTTGTACGAGGGAAGAGAAAAGGATGTTTTTTCAATATTCAAGTAAATATTATGATGATCTTGACGCGTGTCTGTGTGTGTGTCTTGAAGGAGGAGCGGCAAGGCCACATTAACATTCTGGCCACAGCCTCGGCCTGTCACTCACTCTCGCCGCCTGTTTGCTCGACGTCTCCGCCGCCGCCGTCACCGCCGCCGTGACCAGCCAATCCACCTCCGGGAAAGGATCTCAACCAATGTATTTTTTTTATATACATTGGCTGAGATCCTTTCAGTATTATACTGTATATAATATATAACATATGGTATATAACGTATAAACGTTTATATATAACGTTTACAGTAACGTTTCGTAACGTTATATATATATATATATATATATATATATATATATATATATATATATATATATATATATATATATATATATATATATATAATATATATATATATATATATATATATATATATATATATATATATATATTATATATATATATATATATATATATATATATATATATATATATATATATATATTATATATATATATATATATATATTATATATATATATATATAATATATATATATATATATATATATATATATATATATATATATATATATATATATATATATATATTATATATATATATATATAATATATATGTAATATGATATAGTTTTTTGGAAACTTTTTACACCTCAGATTCTCATAAAAATTAGTGGTAAAAAAGAATGTGCGAGAGAGAATAT
>JACEEZ010015560.1:109532-112032 GCA_016584305.1 Chionoecetes opilio | reverse complement strand
GGGAAATCCGGATGGTTGAACTGGTTGAAGGGGGAAGCGACAGAAAAAAGGTTGGGAACCACTGCTATAACTACTATACTACTACTACTACTTTTTTTTTATAACTGTACCATGCCGTGACGTATTGTAATAATCTCCTACGTTTAGTACTTTTCTGTAAACAAGTTGCCGCAAGCTCAAGGATTTTGTCAAGTAGCTACAGTATATATATATTTTTTTTTTTCTTCTGCCAACCAATTCCTCCTCGCGTCCCAGAAATTGCTTTTATTGCGTGAATTTACGATTTACTTTTTCACGCGATTACAGGATCTATCACTACCAATTCCAGAAGTCGTAACGATATGCACGCACACGGCTATAGCTTATTTATTACACACACACACACACGCACACACACACACACACACACACACACACACACACACACACACACACACACACACACACACACACACACACACACACACACACACACACACACACACACACACACACACACACACACACACACACACACACACACACACACACCGCGCGATGGCCAGGTTGAACCGCGCGATGGTCAGGTTGATAACGTGACGGGCTCCCATTCTGTGGGTAGGCGGTTCGAATCCTCGTGCTCCCGGGGATTTTTCACTTGACAAATTCGGGCGGTTGTTGTCCCCCTTGAGTAAGGGGATGGGGGTGTGTGTTGTATGAGGTCCCAGCATTGCCCAAAGATCGGTAATAATGAGCTCCAAGCTCGCACTGAGAGGGTGAAAACTGGCGATCGCGAGCCAGCTCGCGTGGACAAGACCATGAGTGAACACACACACACAGGAAATCCAATCAATCACATGGTAGGTACAAATTATTGGACTCGTGGCATTCCAGGGTATGATGGGTAATAAAGATAATTATGATAATGATAATGATAGCAATGATAGGGATGATATTTAGTAATGATATTCATGATGATATTTTACTAAGCAGGTTTATTCATCTTGCTGTTTTCCTTTTTTTTTCCTTTTTTGTTTATCCCTTCAGTGCACTTATTATTCACATCTTCCTCACCTTATTCCTCATTGTACTTGTCCTCCTCTCCTCCTCCTCCTCCTCCTCCTCCTCCTCCTCCTCCTCTTCCTCCCTTTTTTTTTTTTTTTTTTTGACAACACAAAGAACTGGCCAAAGTAAAAAAAAAAAAAAAGAAAAAAAAAGCATGTACAAAAATACCACTTATTGCCAGTCCCTACAAAGAATACAGTAAGAGAATACAAAAAGGGGGGTGGGCCAATTTAGTTCCTCCTGTGACGTACATAGACAGATTGAAAACACTCAGGCACCCAACATCTGAGTCATATGCGGGGGGGGGGGGGGGGGGGGGGGTCTCAGGTACATGTAATCAATGAGTCACCATGAGCAAGGGTTGTGGTATTGGGATAACACCACACACACACACACACACACACACACTTATCACATTTTTTACACTTATCACCACTACTACTACTACTACTACTACTACTACAATACTACTACTACTACTACTACTACTACTACTATGATGGTAATGATGATAGCAGTAATGATATGATGTAAAACCAAGGGAAGGGAAAGGAAAATAGAAGAAAGGTTTTACTTCGATTTTCGTGCCTCAAGGTCAAAATATTTTCACATTCCTTAACGTCTTGTCCTTTGCCTCGTGTATTGAGTTAGTGCTTATCTTGTCTACCTCGGCCTCCTCCTCCTCCTCCTACTCCTCCTCCTCCTCCTCCTCCTCCTCCTCCTCCTCCTCCTCCTCCTCCTCTTCCACAGACTTGACGCGCACTGTAAAGTAAATGGGTATTGATAGTGCCCTGCGAATTCATATTTAGTCCCCCGGATCGATTAGTTGTAGTGGTAGTGGTAGTTGTAGTTAGTATATTTCATACCCTATTTTTCTGCACTATGAAACTTCCGTGTTCCTATCTTCTTTTAAGGACATGGTATCCTTTTCCAACTGTTTTCTTACAAGTAGTTGATAGTTAGTAGTATGTAGTTCAGCAGATACCCTCGTCATGGACCAATAGGTCTCCTGGTGTCTGTTATTCCTATGTAATCCTATGTAATCCTCCTCCTCCTCCTCCTCCTCTTCCTCATCATCATCATCATCATCATCATCATCATCATCACCGTCGTCATCGTGATTTTTGTTTTAGTCTTCGTCATCCTTTTCTGTTATATTTTCTCAATGTTATAGCAATAGCAGGTGGCCTTGTTTGTGTTGCCAACTGCTTGCTTCTATGTTGCTGGGTTCCCGCTTCTCTCCTCCTCTCTCTGTTCCTTTGTTGTTGTTGTTGCTGGTGTTGTTGTTGTTGTTATCTTTCATATCCAGACTCCTCGTTATCTCTTCTGCGTCTTCTTCTTGATATTGTTATTATTATATTTGTAATTTTTATTGAAATATTTTTATTATTGTCATTACTACGTATTATTATCATCATCATTATCAGTCGTTACCCTTCAGCAAAAATAAATCTTT
>JACEEZ010015560.1:77032-107032 GCA_016584305.1 Chionoecetes opilio | reverse complement strand
TTGTTGTTGTTGTTGTGTGATGATGATGATGATGATGATGATGATGATGATGATGCTGTTGTTGTTGTTGTTGTTGTTGTTGTTGTGTTGGTTGTGGTGGTGGTGAATTGTGAAGTAGGGAAGTTATTATGAAAGTATGTTATTGATGTCATGTTTGTTAATTATTAATTTATTTCCTTGTTTGTTACTTCATATAATATGTGTTCCTTTTTTTGTATTGTAATGGTACTATATGTTTTTATTAACTTGTTTTGGTTTTTGTGTCGATTACAGAAGTATAATGATACCAAATCATGATTTTTATTTAAAAAATGCTACAACAATAGTTTTACTACTACTACTACTACTACTACTACTTCGTTATTTTCTTCTATTACTACTTCTACTACCACTACTACTACCACCTCACACACACACACACACACACACACACACACACACACACACACACACACACACACACACACACACACACACACTAGGTACTCCGTGGTGTAGGGGAAGCACGCTCGGTTCACAACCGAGAAGTCCCGGGTTCGATCCCCGGGCGGAGCGGAAACAGATGGGTTGTTTCCTTAAAACCCGAGCCCCTGTCCACCCAGCAGTGAATGGGTACCGGGTGTTAGCCGGGGTTTGTGACCTGCTCTCCGGGGTGGTGGCTTCGGCCAACACAAAGCACTAAGGATGAATGATAAAAATGTTGATATGGAGACGGGGCCACACGAGCGTTGCTCAGGCCCTGTAAAATACAACTAAATGCACACACACACACACACACACACACACACACACACACACACACACACACACACACACACACACACACACACACACACACACACACACACACACACACCTGCCGTTCCCCTCTCTTTTAATGATCGATAAGGAATTTTCAGCATAAAGGAGGAGGAGGAGGAGGAGGAGGAGGAGGAGGGTTATCAGGTATATCCCTCCTCCCTTCCCTCTCCTTGCTCGTGTTTGTTAAAGGTTTCTGGGGAAATAGACGGCAAGAAAAGATATCTTGTCGTTATCCGCTATAATTGATAACTTTGATGTAAGAATGGTAGTAGTAGTAGTAGTAGTAGTAGTAGTAGTATTGGTAGTAGTAGTAGTAGTAGTAGTGGTAGTAGTAGTAGTAGTAGTATTAGTAGTAGTAGTAGTAGTAGTAGAAGTAGAAGTATAGTAGTAGTAGTAGTAGTAGTAGTAGTTAGTAGTAGTAGTAGTAGTAGTAGTAGTAGTAGTTAGTAGTAGTAGTAGTATTGTAGTAGTAGTAGTAGTATAGTAGTATAGTGTAGTTGTAGTAGTAGTAGTAGAGTAGTAGTAGTAGTAGTTGTAGTAGTATAGTAGTAGTAGTAAGTGGTAGTACAAGCAATCTGTATACAGTAATTAATAGTTACTAGTACTGTCATAGTTAGAAGAGTATATCAAATGTATAGTATAAGTGTATTGTGGTTTACGTGATTAATTGTCACTGTACTGTAGTAGAAGCATTAAATGAGTGCCAAGATTTATACAACAAAATTACATATGCATATTCACAGTATTAAAGTGCCACGGTATAATTGACACTGATGCCAGAAGATAGATGCACAAAAAATTTGAGTGCCAAAAAATTTTGAGTGCCAAAAAATAACTGAGTGCCAAAACAGTTTGAGTGCCAAAAAATGTTGAGTGCCAAAAAATTGTGCCAAAAATTTGAGTGCCAAAAAATTTAGTGACAAAAAATTTCAGAGTGCCACAACAAAATTTCGAGTCCAATTTTTTTTTGTCACACACACACACACACCACACACACACACACACACACACACACACACCACACACACACCACACACACCACACACACACACACACACACACACACACACACACACACACACACACACACACACACACACACACACACACACACACACACACACACACACACACACACACACACACACACACACACACATCACGTCATGACATGCTTACCCCGGCCTCGCACACACCGAGACACCTGTTGTTACTACCTGAGGCCACGTGAAGGCAAGGAAAACAAAAAACTGTGCCAGTGCAAAAAATAAAAAATCCATAAATAGCAGTAAAAGGTCACAAAAAACCGTGCATGTGGAAGAAAAAAAAATCCGTAAATAACAATAAAAGGTCAAAGCACGTGACCTTATTTAACCTCTTCACGCCCATATTTTTCCTTTGTATAATTGTCTGTTAGCCATAAAATTACAAAAAGTAACTTAATATACCAAATTAGCTACCGTAGATAACAGTAAAGTCGCCACCTGCAGTGATGTCGCCAACCGCCAAATATTACGAATTATAGCATCACTACTGATTTTTATGTGCCACTGAAGATGATACACAGTAGTTTATATCATGACTGTATAATCTACTCTGTTTCAGCGTTGTTTTATGCTTTGTATCTGCGAGTATATACGGTTTCAAATTTCACTACGCGTTTTTTTTTCGGTCGACGACGACAGCGGTACGACACTCAGTAAATTAACACTAGATGGCGACTCTACTGTTGGTAGCCACTTTGTAGATATTTTTGTCATTTGTTCATTTATAGCCATACTATGACACAGATTAAGACACAAAATGACGCAGACTCTCCAGATAGCCCCTTCTAACTTTCCTGAAATCATGGATGTAGAAATGTAAGTATTAACGCCACCACACGTCTGTAAACAGAAAAAAAAGCTGTCCTGGCGACTTAACTGTTATCTACGGTAGTGGACAAGGGTACTAAACAGGTCATATCTATAGAATATTAATTACATTCATTAGATGGTCTAATGGTAGCCAAATTGCATTGGAAAATATGTTCTGGGTCTCAAGGGGTTAAGCTTATGTACGTAGATGACGTCAGAGAAGCTTGACTCATCATAAGAACATAAGAAAATAAGGAAGCTACAAGAGGCCATGAGACCTACACGTGGTATAGTCTATTTTTTTAACGAGGCGAAAATTCCATTCTATCTTAAGGTCTCATGCTTAAAGTTATGCCTATGTTTACCTATTATATGGTTAACTAGGATCAAATACAATTGAAATTTAGAAGAACCGTAGTATTCCCTCTGGCATCAAATATCAATCAGTAAGTAGCAAAGGGTCAGGATTTTTCGCCTCGTTAAAAAATCAGAGTATAGTTCCTGTTTAATCCCCTTCTAGTAATCCTCCTAGTACCTTCCTCATCGTGAAATTCCACTCACTGTCACCACTTCATTCAATACCAATACCAATGACCTCTCTTCCTACTTCATGACGTCAGGGGAGGTGGGTGGGGTGACCTGGTTAGAAAGACTATAGTGTTTTGCTAGTAATATAAAAGGGTGTGACATTCTTTCCGCCCTTGTCACCGTTTTCTAAGAATTTCACGTATTGTCATGCATTTTATAGAGCAGTGGCTCCCAACCAGGGGTCCATGGTCCCCAAGGGGTCCATGGAAGAATTTCAAGGGGTTCTAATAATAAGAGAGAAAAAAAATTAATAACCGTTATTTTATCATGGTAAGAGTAGCAAAAAATCCGTTCTTATGTCAGGTTGATGATGTGTCAGAAGACGCACAGGAAGAGTTCATTGAGCTTATCCACGATTCCACAGCCAAGAATGTTTTCCAGTCAAACTCCTTGTCTAGCTTCTGGTGTTCAATGATGGAATCATATCCCAAAATAAGTGATCTGGCAGTTCGAGTTCTTTTGCCTTTTGCTTCAACCTACCTGTGCGAAAGTGGGTTTTCTGCATTACTTACAATAAACAGTAAATCAAGGAACAAGCTGTCTGTGGAAGATGACTGGCGGTGGGCACTGGCCGCCACTGAGCCAAGGATTCATCAGCTGGTTACTCAGAAAAAAACACAAAAGTCCCATTGAGAAATATATAATGACATAATATTTTGCAACCAATCAAAAGTCATTCACTGATGTTTTTTTTCTTTTTATTAATAAAAACAAATATAATTATAAATCAGGCTTTTTGTGATTTATTGGCCTGTAACTTATAACTACTCCTTTGTGATTTATTGGCCTGTAACTTGTAACTACTCCTTTGTGATTTATTGGCCTGTAACTTGTAACTACTCCTTTGTGATTTATTGGACTGTAACTTGTAACTGCTCCTTTGTGATTTATTGGCCTGTAACTTGTAACTACTCCTTTGTGATTTATTGGACTGTAACTTGTAACTACTCCTTTGTGATTTATTGGACTGTAACTTGTAATACTTGTTGATATATTTTGGACTGGAACTGTATACCCTTGTGATTTATTGACTGATAACGTAAACTACCTTTGTGATTATTGGACTGAACTGTAAATACCTTAGTGACTATTGGAACTAGTAACTTGAATACTTTTGAAATATTATGGCCTGTAACTTGTAACTGCCCTTGTGATTAATTGGACTGTAATGTGAACACTCTCCTTTGTGATTGGACGTAACTTGTAACTACCTTGGGATCTATGGACTGTAAAATTGAACTATCCTTTGATTATGACTGTAACTGACACACTCCTGCATTATTGGACTAAACTGAATATCCTTTGTGATTATTGGTGTAACTTTACACTCCTTGTGATTTATTGGACTGTACTTTTAACTACCTTTGGGTATTGGACTGTAACTGTAACTACTCCTTTGTATTCTATTGGACTGTAACTTGTACTACTTTTGTGATTTATTGGACGTCATTGTACTACTCCATTGTGACTATTGGACTGTAACTTGTAACTATCTTTGGATATTGGACTGAACTGTAAACTCCTTGGATTTTGAACTGTAACTTGTAACTACTCCTTGTATTTATTGCTGTAAATTGTAAACTCTTTGTGATTATTGACTGTCTTTAAACTCCTTTGTGCTTATGATGAACTTGTAATATCCTTTGTGACTTATTGGACTGTAACTTGTAACTACTCCTTTGTGACTTATTGGACTGTAACTACTCCTTTTTATCCCTCATATATTACTATTATCCCTCATATATTATTATTATCCCTCATATATTATTATTATCCCTCATATATTATTATTATCCCTCATATATTATTATTATCCCTCATATATTATTATTATCCCTCATATATTATTATTATCCCTCATATATTATTATTATCCCTCATATATTATTATTATCCCTCATATATTATTATTATCCTCATATATTATTATTATCCCTCATATATTATTATTATCCTCATATATTATTATTATCCCTCATATATTATTATTATCCCTCATATATTATTATTATCCCTCATATATTATTATTATCCCTCATATATTATTATTATCCCTCGTATATTAGTGTTTCATTAAGCAGGTGTACTGCAAATGTATTTAGCAATGGTATCGATATTGCTATTATTTTGCATACTTTAAATACCATGAAATCAATAAGGACATTTTTGTTCATAATTTATTTTCTATTTGTCTTTAAATCTTGGGACTATCTATTCTGTTACTTGAAATTGTTATACTTAAGATTGCTGTTTTTAAAACGTGAAACTGATGTGTTTGGTTATGTGATTTTTTTTTTTTTTTCATACATGTGCTTGCAAGCTCAAAAATAAGGCAAGTATTATAAGGATAGCTTTTGCGTACAATACCTAACACTATAACAACAATAACATGACATTTTTCCTATGTATTTTACTTAAATAAAAAAAGTCTGCTGAACAGAACGTGTTCTGTTTACATATAAATAGGCCTACAGCTTCATCAGCATAACAGTGCAAGGCATTACATATAAATAGGCCTACAGCTTCATCAGCATAACAGTGCAAGGCATTACATATAAATAGGCCTACAGCTTCATCAGCATAACAGTGCAAGGCATTTTACATGAACGTATTCAATTTTTTGCAGAAAAATCTTCTATTAATTTTGCTGGCTTAGCCTATTTCGTTGTAGGGTCCACAGGTGGAACAGTGACTGCAAAAGGGGGAATGGGACAAAAAAGGTTGGGAACCATTGTTATAGAGGCTTAGAGTGTCTTATATGTGCTTTTATCTACCCATGTGAAAGTCAGGAGAAGGGAGAAAGAGAAGTGAGAAGAAGAGAAGGAGAAGGGAGAAAGGGATTGGAAGGGATAATAACGGAGATATGAAAGACAGTAAGAATGAAGGAGAGAGGAAAGGGGTGGAATCGAAAACATAGATGAAGAATCCGTAGAGTTATTA
The DNA here is from genome assembly GCA_016584305.1 of Chionoecetes opilio. Lineage (NCBI taxonomy): Eukaryota > Metazoa > Arthropoda > Malacostraca > Decapoda > Majidae > Chionoecetes > Chionoecetes opilio. The sequence goes on along the minus strand of JACEEZ010015560.1, from coordinate 100,847 downwards.
TCATAGAGCACGCTGTAAAGGAAGAGAAAGAAAGCAAGATTGAAGGGTAATGATTGTATTAGTGTGTGTGTGTGTGTGTGTGTGTGTGTGTGTGTGTGTGTGTGTGTGGTGTGTGTGTGTGTGTGTGTGTGTGTGTGTGTGTTGTAACGCCGGTAAATAACAGTGCAGTTGTGAAAAAATATTATTCCGGTTTTTTTTGCTTTCGTTGCTGTTATTGTTGTATTATTATTATTATTATTATTATTGTATATTATGTATTATTATTATTATTATTATTATTATGTATTATTATTATTATTATTATTATTATTATTATTATTATTATTATTATTATTATCATTATTATGTATTATTATTATTATTATTATTATTATTATGTATTATTATTATTATTATTATTATGTATTATTATTATTATTATTATGTATTATTATTATTATTATTATTATTATTATTATTATTATGTGTTAGTGTCCTCGTTATTTTCTTCTTCTTATTATTTACATACTGTTGTTTCGATTTCCTCCTCCTCCTCCTCCTCCTCCTCCTCCTCCTCCTCCTCCTCCTCCTCCTCCTCCTCCCTTCACCACCTCCTCCTCCTCTCCTCCTCCTTCCCTCCCTCCTCTCCACCACCTCCTCCTCCCCACCTCCTCCTCCTCAACCTCCTCCTCCTCTTCCCCCCCTCCTCCTCCTCCTCTCTCCCACCTCCTCCTCCTCCTCCTCCTCCTCCTCCTCCTCCTCCTCCTCCTCCTCCTCCTCCTCCTCCTCCTCCCTCCTCTCCTCCTCCTCCTCCTCCTCCTCCTCTCCTTCCTCCTTCCCCTCCTCTTCCCTCCTCCTCCTCTCTCTCCTCCTCCTCTTCTCCTCCTCTACCTCTCCTCCTTCCTCCTCCTCTCCTCCTCCTCCTCACTCCTCCTACTCCTCCTCCTCCTCCTCCTCCTCTCCTCTCCTCTTCCATCTTTTCTTAACGTCCTTGCCATTACCATTAGAGTATTAAGTAATCCTGACGGTAGATGGCAGCAGTGGTTTTGTACTGTAATTCACCACGCCCCGACAGATGGCAGCAATTCATGTTGATTGCCTCGAGAACAGATGGCGTGTTGATCTCAAGGTCATGTGCTTCTTTTTTACTTCATTTTCCAAGTGCTGACTCTTCCTTACCTTATGATTATGTACACTAAAGGGAGTGCTTTAAGAGAGAGAGAGAGAGAGAGAGAGAGAGACGAGAGAGAGAGAGAGAGAGAGAGAGAGAGAGAGAGAGAGAGAGAGAGAGAGGAGAGAGAGGAGAGAGAGGAGAGAGAGAGAGAGAGAGAGAGAGAAGAGAGGGGAGAGAGAGAGAGAGAAGAGAGGAGAGACGACAGACAGACAGACAGACAGACAGAAAACAGACAGACAGACAGACAGACAGACAGACAGACAGCAGCAGACGACAGACAGACAGACAGACAGACAGACAGACAGACAGACAGACAGACGACAGACAGACAGACAGACAGACAGACAGACAGACAGACAGACAGACAGACAGACAGACAAGACAGACAGACAGACAGACAGACAGACGACAGAACAGACAGACAGACAGACAGACAGACAGACAGAAGAACAGGGCAGACAGACAGACCAGACAGACAGACAGACAGACAGACAGACAGACAGACAGACAGACAGACAGACAGACAGACAGACAGAAGACAACGACAGACAGACAACAGACAGACAGACAGACAGGACAGACAGACAGACAGACAGACAGACAGACAGAGCGACAGACAGACAGGGCAGACAGACAGACAGACAGACAACAGACAGACGACAGACAGACAGAAGACAGAAGACAGACAGACAGAAACAGACAGCAGACAGACAGACAGACGACAGACAGACAGACAGACAGACAGACAGACAGACAGACAACAGACAGACAGACAGACAAGACAGACAGAAGACAGACAGACAGACGACGACAACCGACAGACAGACAGACAGACAGACAGAAGACAGACGCAGAAAAAGAGAAGAAGAGAGAAAAGAGAGGAGAGAGAGAGGGGAGAGAGAGAGAGAGAGAGAGAGAGAGAAAAGAGAGAGAGATGCTTTATGTACCTAATTTATTGTTATTAGCTTTCCTTTAAGACGAATTAACACTAATATGTGCAAGTTACCCATGTCACCCTGCTGCCCTGTGTTAGGAGTGCTTGGAGTGTTGTTAGTGGCACTCTTCGGTTGTTTTTTTATACCTTATTTACATCGATTACATTTTAACATAGAAGCAAAAAAAAAAAAAAAAAAAAAAAAAAAGGGAATAAAATAATAGAAAAAAAAAGGCTGGTACTCTACTTAACATAGAAGCAAAAAAAAAAAAAATAATAATAATAATAATAATGATAATACAAAAAAAACTGGTACTCTACTTTAACATAGAAGCAAAAAAAAAAAAAAAAAAAAAAAAAAAGGAATAAAATAAGAAGAAAAAAAAAAACTGGTACTCTACTTTAACATAGAAGCAAAAAAAAAAAAAAAAAAAAAAAAAAATAAAATAATGATAATAAAAAAAAAGACTGGTACTCTATTTAAGTCACACAGTATTTCCCTAGTTTTAGAATAGTCCTAACGCGAAAATCATCAGTGCCACCCTAGTTTACATCAATGTCACCCTAGTATATGCCTCAGTTTCACCCAAGCACGTGTCTTTCCCGCCCTATAATATTTATCAGTGTGCGTGACAGTGACAGTGACAGGAGCACGTTCAGGGTGTCAAAATTCCTGCCACATGTTATTGACTACACACACACACACACACACACACACACACACACACACACACACACACACACACACACACACACACACACACACACACACACACACACACACACACACACACCTCACCTTCACCCCTCAACTGACCCCCTCACCCCCTCCCTAACCCTCTCCCTAACCCTCTCACCCCCTATCAGTCTGCCCTGCTAGTCTCTCACCGTCGCGAAAGGCATTCCTCGGTGTTCGTGGAGACAGAAGGGCAAGGAGAGAGGGTGGAGAGGGGTGAGTATAGTGCCAAGCCTCAAGGGGGTGTAGGAGTGTCATAAGGCTGTAAATCCACCTCGAAGTATTGCCTTGATAGCCTTAGTAGATCGGTTGGAATGTTTGCGTCTATAGCAGTTGAGAAAAAGGAGAAAAAATGTCATAGAAGTGAGGTGTCGTTTGCATATATATATATTTTTTTTTTTCTCTCTCTCTCTCTCTCTCTCTCTCTCTCTCTCTCTCTCTCTCTCTCTCTCTCTCTCTCTCTCTCTCTCTCTCTCTCTCTCTCTCTCTCTCTCGCTTTCTCTCTCTCTTTCTCTCTCTTTCAGTTATAATTGGAATTAATCGATTACAGTGTATTGGAAGGGATATTGTTGCAGCTGTTTATTAAAAGGGGTGGAAGAGAGAGAGAGAGAGAGAGAGAGAGAGAGAGAGAGAGAGAGAGAGAGAGAGAGAGAGAGAGAGAGAGAGAGAGAGAGAGAGGTATAAAAACATGCCAGGTACGTGTTTCTAGCTATACATAAAAATAATCACTGGCTGTTCGTATGATTCAGAAGATGTGTGTGCATTTTCATAGAATTTAGAGGCGTTATCGTATATAGATATGTGTGTGTGTGTGTACGATATCGCTTTGTTCAGTGTGTGTGTGTGTGTGTGTGTGTGTGTGTGTGTGTGTGTGTGTGTGTGTGTGTGTGTGTGTGTGTGTTTTGATTTTTACATGAGCCCTTGAGTATTTTTGCGGACACACACACACACACACACACACACACACACACACACACACACACACACACACAGACACACACACACACAACACACACACACACACACAAACACACACAACAAGCTTGATAATACCACCACCACCACACCTCAAACAACAATAACAGCAATCAATAATGTCACAATGATGAATAGAATAGTTATAATTGAACATTAGAAAAAATCTTTAAGCTTCAACAATATAGAAAATGTGATACACAAGTTGTCTTATTGGATTAATTAATATAGAAAATGTTATATATAAAAAATTACAATGATGGGAGGCCGAAAAAAATGGATGTTTGGAGGAAATTAAGAAAACCTGGGAGAGAAAAATGGTCAATAAAAAAAAAAAAACTCAAGTTTCCTCCCTCCCCATATTAAAACTTGGAGGAAGAGATAGAGAAGGAGGAGGAATAGGAAGAAGAGAAGAAACAATAGGAAGAAAAGGAGCAGTGAGAGGGAACGGAGGAGGAGGAAGAGCAAGAAAGGAAACCTGAAAAGGAAAGGAAGGAGCAGAGAGGAGGAAGAGTAACAAATAACACGAGAAGCAAAAGAAGGAGTATCATTATAACCACAAAATTACTGCTACGACTTTAAGGAAATGCAGTTTGGTTTTCAGAGATCCATGGTTGGCAAGGTTTATCCCATCAGTCAATTATTTTTCTCATTTCCAGTCAGACACGCAGAGGGAAAGGACAAGGCAGAGAGGGTACAGAGGGGAGGGTAGAGGGGACGTGCGTGGTGACCGAGGGGAAGGGGTTGGGGGGAGGGTCACGGGTCTAGAGGAGGGTTGTGGGATGCCTGCCTTATTTGAGGTTTGGTGGCAAGACACGTATAAGGGTATGATCTGGTAAACTACTACACTCAAGCTGCATATTCCTGAACCCCAAACCTGTCCTTTTTGCACTCAACTTTCCACCTTCTGATCCCAGCTGGATTAACCTAGCGGCATTTTGAGGGTGGTGGCGGGATTAGTGGAAGGAGATTAACTCAAATATTTCTCACCTGCTATACACTCTCTCTCTCTCTCTCTCTCTCTCTCTCTCTCTCTCTCTCTCTCTCTCTCTCTCTCTCTCTCTCTCTCTCTCTCTCTCTCTCTCTCTCTCTCTCTCTCTCTCTCTCTCTCTCTCTCTCTGTACTAAATTTTCAAGTTAGTGTCCTCCCTGTATGTAGACAAAATATACAACGCCGTGGTTGTTTGATGGCATTGATAATTATGGTCACTGTAGAAGAATACGAAGTAACGATGATAGGAGAGGAGCGGAGCAGAGCAAGGGAGGAGTGAGGCGAGATGTTTACAGGCGATAGTGCTGACTTCCATAATGTAAAACAGATGCTTCTCATGTCAGCAGAGAGGGCAGTCGCTTTAATAGTGTCCTTTCTGGTCAGATCAGTACAGAAAGCAGAGCTGGTAACATTGTCACCAGTGCTCCACCGATACCTCGTTCACGTATAGGTTACCAATCTTTAGTGTTATCACAATGTGTTTCAGTTCAGTCTTATTGTGTTGCGTGGTGCCAGGTGCATGCCTTTATCCTTAATCATGAGTCAAGGACATTCTGTATACATTATCAGGGTTACGAACTTTTATTTTTAAGCACAAGTAACTCCTGTTTGTATTTTCGTGTGTGATCGAATTACTACATCAGCGTAATTCAGCGTGAGTCCAAGATTTTACACCCTAAACATCATAAAGGTCTGGCGGCAGGCTGCCAAGTCTGCACTGAAAGGCGTTTGTAGCTTGTTTTGCTGTGTGATATCTTCCTCCATCATAACCAAGGTCTTTTGTTGCAGTGGTGGGAGGCGTGCGTCGCAGGGCTTCCAGCGGCGCTTCCCGTCGTGTGTCAGCCTGTCCTGCACCGCCGCCTTCCTCCAGAGCACCACCAAGCCCTATCTCCCGAGACGCGTACCTGTGTAGGATGTAAGTCATCCCGTGTTCCCGCAGCACTAGTTCACCCTCAGCACCGCCAGCACCATCCCCCGCCACAGTGATATCCTTGTGCCTCAGGACGTCTGTCTCTGTAGGATGTAACCCCTAGCGTGTGCTGTCCACCGGGGTCACGGTTGGGGTGGAGCGTGACCTCGGCAGAGGCTGAGACCCATTTTGCTTGCCTGAGCATTGCGTCAGCGTGACAATGCCCAAGGGCGCACAGCTGTCGGTGGCGGCGGCAGCAACGGCCGTAAATACGAGGCACCTGAGGGAGGTGAGGACACGCTCTTCACTACTGGTTACCTCTGTCAGATGGAAGACACTTTGATTAGCCCCTGCACGTTCCCCTGACCGAGATGCGGGGCGCGGGTGGCGGGCGGAAGCAGGGGCGATCTTCCGACGACGAAGGCTCCCGGAGCACCTCCCGGAGCACCTCCCGGCGCCCCTCGGACATCGATGACGAGGAGAGCACCATGACGAGCGAGATGCCTCTCCAGATGAGCCACCGAGACCCCGAGGACATGCTGGAGGGCTACGCTGAAAGTAATTATGAGGACGGAGAAGAGGAAGAGGAGGAGGAGGAAGAGGAAGAAGAGGAGGATGCCGTGGAGCTGGTGGTAGAGACACTGACGGGAGATTCTTACCGCGTCAGAGTCTCTCAATGGGACACCGCGGCTAGCCTGAAGGACCTGCTCTACCGAACACAAGGTACGTCACTGCTATTTCTACCACTTAAATGCTGTTTTTACTCTCATCTTTCCTTTTACTTATCTGGCGTATATATGCAGTCTGGTCTTCCTTTCCATCACTCTAACCAACTCACACACCCACACTACCCCCTCCCCCCAGGCATCCATCCCAGCTACCAACACCTCATCTTCCGGGACCGGGAGTTGGATGACGAAGCGTGCCTCATCGACCAGGAGGTGGTGGACGGCTCGACGCTACGGCTGGTCCTGGCCATACGCGGCGGCCCCGTCAACGCACGCCGCCTCCCAACCCACGAAGACCTGCTGCTGCATGACCTGACCTACCACCTGGATGAAAACAGGTGAAGGAGGGAGGGAGGGAAGAGGAAAGGGAAATGAGTGAGGGTAAAGATAGGGAAGAAGGGAAGGGAGAGGGAAGAGGAAAGGGAAAGCAATGAGGATAAAGAAAGGGAAGAAGGGAGAGGGGAGGAAGAGGAAAGGGAAAGGAGTGAGGATAATGATAGGGAAGAAGGGAAGAGGAACAAGGGAGAACATGCCATAAATAACTGATGTTTTGTAGAAATTTATGGTTGTGTGTAGCGATGATGGTGAATATGATCGTAATGATGATGATGATTATATTGAGGTGGTTGAATGGTGGTGGTAGAGTCCAAGGTGGTGGTTTTGATCGGTAAAGGTGCAGGTGTCTCCCCCAAAGTGGCACTCTGCACACTTGGACGAGGGGCTTCAAAGGACTCCCCTGCGTGCCAAATACCTGTTAGTTGTAGTAGAACCTTTTATGGTGGGTCTTTTTTAGTGTGTGTGTGTGTGTGGTGTGTGTGTGTGTTGTGTGTGTGTGTGTGTGTGTGTTTGTGTGTGTGTGTGGCTGCAGCTGGGTTTTTTTTATATGTGTCCCATGTGTGATGTTAACTGTGTGTAGTATGTTGAAAAATATAAGAATTTATAAGTATAAAAGGTGGTAGGAAAACTCAGGACGAATCAGGGAATATATATAGTGTTCCCTACCACCTTTTATACTCTTGTGTGGTGTATGTTGTATGTTGAGGCATATTCCCGAGGCTACAACGGTGGTGCCCTTACAGCGAGGACGCGGGGCAGAAGCAGGGCGGTGGGCAGACGCTGACGTTCCTGGTGTTTCATGACGATGAGAACATGAATGTGAACGTGTACCGCGTGGTGGAGAACCAGAACGGCTCCTTCTCGCCCCTCAACGAGTCCTGGAACTCCGTCGGCAGGTAGGTGTTAGGGGGACCGGGCAGCATATTCTCCAGGCGTTCGCCCTTTTCGGCAGACCGCGAGGTTAGGTTAGGTTAGAAAAACGTTAGGTTAGGTTAGTTTAACTTCAATACACGTAAATTTGTGTGGTAATCACAATGAGGTTATTTTCAAGAAAATACTGTGGTTAGTTTCGGAGCTACAGCCATGCGTAGAGGGCAGCCAGCTGCCGAAATGGGCGAACGCATGGGGAATATGCAGCCGGGCAGAGTGAAGGAATGGGGGAGGCGGAGGGATGATGACTGAGGGAGGAAGGATGAGGAGAGGGAAGGGAGAATGGTAAGTGAAAAGAGAAGGGACATGTGTGTGTGTGTGTGTGTGTGTGTGTGTGTGTGTGTGTGTGTGTGTACTAACATAGATATAAGTGTTTATTCATTCTTGTATTGATGAAATATAAGCATAAGTAAAGTGAAAAACGTTGTGGTGTATGATTTGGCGGGGAAACATTCATGGGTAAACAACCTGGTGTGTGTGTGTGTGTGTGTGTGTGTGTGTAAGCTGTGTCGTGTTCGCAGTGGGCGTGGCGGGGCAGAAGACGCCACGACACACAATGCGCAGTTGACGGAGGAGGAGAGGCGCACGATGACCCGTATGGCTGATCTGCGCACCGAGATGAACAACCTCAGACTACGCAACAAGGTACGTACATGTGTCAGACTACGCAGCATACACATTACACTGCGCAGCAAGATAATTCAAGGTAATGCGCAATAATTATGTCACACTGTGCCGTAGAAGGATTACCAAATGATATAATGCCATAATACATAATGCCATAATGCAATAAATGACATAATGACATAAGCCTTCAGCCTTCACGAAGAATATACGAATTTGAAAGTGGAATTATGTGGAGGATTTTGTAATCTCACGTAAGCAATTGTATGTAAATAATTCCTACTTATTTTACTACTGATGCGTGGCGTGGCGAATTTTTTTTATATTTATTTATGATTATTTTTGTGTGTGTGTTTGTGTGTGGCTGGCTGTGCTGCCTTGATGTAGATGTTGTAGATATTCCGTGTTATCTTGTTAATGACGAGACCCGCCCATTACTATACTCTTCGTCATACCAAAAATAATATAAGCTCCTCCCACAACCAGTAGACGGTGGAGCCTATGGCTTTCCGTAATGCTGTGTGGTTGACAAAATTCGGTAAAAAAAAAAAGGACATACAAAACACTGATGTCCAAGCGAAATTCGCCTTTATCGTCCGCTAGACGGAGAGCCTTGGAAATCCCATGAGATAAACTCCCTTTTCACACCTGGACCCAAAGGCCCATCCACCTGATGTGATTAGAAGTAGACTGGTTGCAGAAGGTTGAGGTTAGGTTAGGCTGAGGTCGAGGTTGGGTTAGGTTGAGGTTAGGTTAGGTTGATGTTTAGGTTAGGTTTGGTTAGGTTGAGGTCGACCCCAACCTCGACCTCGAGGTCGAGGTTTATCTCTAGGTCGAGGTCGACGTTGAAGTCGACCTCAACCTCGACCTAACCTAACCTAACCTCAACCTAACCTAACCTAACCTAACCTAACTCGACCTCTACCTCTCTCTCTGAGGTTAGGTTAGGTTTGGTTAGGTCGAGGTCGAGGTTGAGGTCGACCTCAACCTCGACCTAACCTAACCTAACCTCAACCTAACCTAAACCTCAACCTAACCTAACCTCAACCTCAACCTCAGCCTAACCTCAGCCTAACCTAACCTCAACCTTTTGCAACCAGTCTGCTTCTAATCACATCAGGTGGATGGGCCTTTGGGTCCAGGTGTGAAAAGGGAGTTTATCTCATGGGATTTCCAAGGCTCTCCGTCTAGCGGACGATAAAGGCGAATTTCGCTTGGACATCAGTGTTTTGTATGTCCTTTTTTTTTTTACCGAATTTTGTCAACCACACAGCATTACGGAAAGCCATAGGCTCCACCGTCTACTGGTTGTGGGAGGAGCTTATATTATTTTTGGTATGACGAAGAGTATACTAGCCGTGTGTTGAGAGAGAGACACACACAGAGAGAGAGAGAGAGAGAGAGAGAGAGAGAGAGAGAGAGAGAGAGAGAGAGAGAGAGAGAGAGAGAGAGAGAGAGAGAGAGAGAGAGAGAGAGAGAGAGAGAGAGAGAGAGATTAGATGATCACTTAATACCGTCTTGCAGAAAAAGAAGGACAAGAGAAAGTCTGTGGTGAGCAGCACGCACACCTCCCTCAGCAGCAGCCTCAGGTCGGTGTCGGGCCGCCTGGATGACGCCCTCACGCCGCGCCTCGACCTGGACATGACAGGACTCTCCGGCGGGGGCGGCGCCTTGACCACGCCACGGAAGCGGAGCGGCGGCGTGAAAAGGTTAGCAGGCATGCGGCGGGGGTCACGCCCCACTACGCAGGAGCGACTGGAATTCCTGAAATCTAGTCACGCGCGGCCCCCCCTGCGGGAGCTGCCCACCGCCAACCCACCTGTATCCGTCGACTTTACGCGCCGGAAGCCACTGGAGGCCATTCGACCTCAGTTGATTGGCGGCCGTCTGGAAGCCGTTGATGAGATGCGGGGTAGGGGGGAGAGTTCCGCAGAGCAAGGGGGGCGGCGATCCCATGCGGCGACGAGCACGCAGCAAGAGGCGTGGCCCACCAGGGACGCCCCCAAACCACCACTTTACATGTTGCCTGAGATCTCCGTCAGCAAGCACAGGAATTATGACCATGACCGCCTCAATCATTCTCATAACCAGGAATTGTTGCGGCCGCCGCGGCACACGACAGGCCGCCGCCCCAAGACTTCACCGGAGGTGCTAGAGCGACGGTCTGGCACTCTCCCAGACAAGGCGGGGGAGCGTGTCCTGCTTCGGGCCACTGACGACCGTCTGCGGGAGTTGTGCTCAATACTGGAACCTTCCCAGGGGGACTTACGGCACTCGCAGCGGCTGAGCAGCCCTTCGGTGGAAGGCTTCCTGCCACCTCTTAATTTGTCCTCCAGCCTCACGGAAGGAGGAGCGCCACCCCCCCGCAGCCACAGGAGCAACTCTGTGTCTGTGTCCTTAGCGTCACTCCGCACCCGTGGTGCCACGCCGCCTTCCCCCGGCCAGGGCGCTCTGGTCGCCTCGGGCTCACGGGAGCAGCGGGACGTCTTGAGGGGCCTTATACATAACCAGGCTGGGGGCGGTGCGTCAAGGCCCGACAGCGGTAGAATGGCTCCTCCGCCTGCAGCTGTGCTGCCTCCTGTCACGCCCAAACGCCGCAAGGGTCGCCGCAAGCCGCGCTGTGAGAAGTGTTCGCGTCGCCTGGGTGTGTCCAGCACGTACGAGTGTCGATGCGGCGGCCTGTTCTGTGCTCAACACCGATACTCTGAAACTCACACGTGTTCCTTTGACTACCGCACGGCGGGGCGTGCAATGCTGGCCATGGCCAACCCCCTGGTGGCGCCTAACAGGGTGCCCAAGATCTGAGGCCGTGGCGACCCTGGTGGGGGGGAGGAGAGAGAGAGAGAGAGAGAGAGAGAGAGAGAGAGAGAGAGAGAGAGAGAGAGAGAGAGAGAGAGAGAGAGAGAGAGAGAGAGAGAGAGAGAGAGAGAGAGAGAGAGAGAATGAATGATTGATGTCAAGCATTGATTATATTATTTCAAATATTTATTAATACTGCATGATCATTCGTAATGGATGTGGGACACGAAACTCAATCTCTTTTATTTATTTTTTTTTCTCTCTCTCTCTCTCTTCCTCTCTTTCGCCCCCCCCCCCCCCCCCCCCCCCCCAGGCGGCCAGTATTACCCCTTCAGGGATGCCAGCAGTGTAAACAGTTGGTAGTCATTTAGATAATCACAGCGGTGCACAAATTCGCCCACTCACTGGCGAAAACACAAATTAAAAAACAAAATCAGAAAAAACAAACAAGTGTATAATATGGGATGAGCAGCGAAGCCAGAGAAATGACGAGATAAGTTTTACCAAGGGCATTTACTTTTAATTTCCCCGCCAATCCCTCAAGCGGCTCGAGAAGCTCAATTGATTTAGTGTTGTGTTAATTTTTTTCTCAAAGCTGATTTATAGTACTCGCCATGTAATATTATTTTGTATGCTACTGGATGCTGACCTGATTTCTATATATTCATCAGTTTTGTGTGACTGAGATGCTTGTTTTGTCTAATGGCTATGGCTATACAAAATGTACAATCTCGGACCTGGTGATGAAATAGGTATGTACACTAAACGACTCAATTCTTCAAAGGTTATGTATTTAATTAACAGTGTATATTTTATGTACTTTATCTGTTAGTAGTATTTTTATTTGGTCAAGTTTTTTTGCTTTTTTGTTTTTGATGCTGTGTTTATCAATGGACTCTCATTTGATCGCGTCAGTAGCAGGCGAACCCAAGCCGTGACAGGGGACGCCACGCCGGTGTGACAGTATCCAAGGTAACCTCCATCAGTGCCTTATGCTTGCCACTAGCTTGTATCTGTAAGGTGTGTATATGTACCTTGACGCCACGTGTATGCATAACGGTATATACAGTTCTATGTCCATACCTTGGCAGCGTTATTAATGGGAAGAGTGTAAGGTTAGGTGGTTGCTCAGCGTAATATTTTGTTGACAGTTTTCCGTGCAATGTGTGGTGGTGTCTCAGTGACTCAGTTTAGGGTGACTCAGTATTGCTTAGTCAGGCTGTGTGTTGGCGTGATTCATGTTCATCTTGTCGTGTGTGTTCTGTGCGGGATTCAGTATTATGGAGGCTAGCCAGAAAAAGAGAACATAAGAAGAGAGGGAACATAAGATAAGGAAGCTATAAGAAGCCATGAGACCTATACACGTGGTAGTTCCTGTGCAGTGCAAAATGGAATGAATAATAGGTACTAACTTTTCCTTCAGTACAGACAAGGGCACTGTCATCCTGCTGGTGCCACACAAACACATTACTACTAGGGCTGTTCCTTAATATCTGTACCCAGCAGACGACATGAGCCTACACGAGTTTGTAGGCCAAGCGCTGATAGGCTGCGGATATTTGTTCACGATTATTTTATTTGTTCTATTCTGCTATGTTATGCAATGAATGACGGTGTTTTTAAATATTTATCAAACACCAAATAACAATTATAATAACAAAATTAATGTCCTTTGTAAAAAATATAAGATAAGTAAGTCAAGGTATAAAGCCTTTCACGTACTTGACAACGTCGGCGATGCATTCATAAGCTCATTCATTGATTTATTTTTTATATGTCAGACTTATTTTGTTATCATTATTGCCTTTCATTTGCATTATTCATTCATTGCATTATTGCCTATCAGGATATATATCGAAGTGCTTTAATTTCCATATCAATATAAGACAGTGATAAGAATAAGAAAATCACTAAGTCATGAACAAAATATAACAAAAGTCTATTATCCGTTGCTTCACAAACTCCCACAGACTCGTGTCATTGCTGGGCTCAGATCGGAATGAGAGCATAATTCTGTACTGTGTATTATCCATTTTTTATGTTATCTTTCATGGTAACATAATTATGGTCATGGAATATAATACTCTTTCTTTCCCTCATCAATGACGTAAAACACTCATTTCACTGAAGCAAAATAGGTGACGGTTGTAGTATCAAATATATGATTCACGAAGGCGATACATAGTTCATTGATCTCTGATGGGTTTTTTTCTTTCTAACACGATATATATCACGAAGGCGATACATAATTCATTGCTATCTGATGTAAAGAAAAAAATCTAGCAGACATTTCCATCCAGCTTTGTCCACACAGCTAGAGATGAGCAGCATGCGTGTAAGAATAGGTCAGTGTAAAGCTTACCTTCTGGACTGTGACGTAGCGCTGAGAACACAAGCGAACATGCAAAATTGTACAGCAGGATATTGAGTATTGGCGATGTGGATGATAGAAGTGTGAACTGTCAAGCAACTTTAAGCCATCGTGTATACTTCAGTACGGGTCACCTCACATACTTTGCCCGGGTGGGGTTATCCTATATGTTAAATTCTCATCAATCACGTTAACTCATTCGTGATTTTTTTATGTTACCGTATTCATGAATATGTCTTAAGTTACGTACATTTTGATTTAATACTTTCTTGCCTTTCAGAGTTACATGTGTTATTATTATTACTACTATTAATATCATACATTATTTTAGTGTTTTTATTACAGTCTTCATTATTGTGTCATATCTATACTTTCAGATTAATACTTGCCTAATAATCATATTCACGTATTTCATTGCATTTATTCAATCTTCATATGTTCATTAGGTATTTGTTACTTTTCTGCCTCTTGATATTCTTATTCTTATTATTATTTCAATTTTCTTTACCGGGTATGATTGTCTTTTTTATTTTTTTTTACCTGTGGTGTGAGTGTTACCTCTACAGGTGATGTTACCTTGTTTACATTTTTCAGTGAGCAATAAGGTGCGTATGATGATGCATGTCGTGGCACGCGCTATCATGAACGTGGGTAGCACAAGAACCGAACACGTTTTCTGCCTCATGTATCCGTTTGTCCGTTATTTTAGTCAAGTCCAAAGGGAATGGCGATCTAAATTCCCTTGGTCTTGGTTTTAGTTACGCTCATTTATGTTATGGTGTCTGTCTATATGCGTTGCTGTGAGAATGGACTGTGCTATAGAATGACTATATAATGGGTAATATAATAATGGTAATGGCTAATATAATGGCTATATATATGGAGGATAGCTATATAATGGACTGTGAGAAACCACGCATATAGACAGATAACGTAATAATTTATAGTTTTCCGTGATGGTGCCATGGTCGTGAATTACTTTCTATGTCGTTTATTTCGCATTGCGTTGTCCTCTGATCAGCGGTACCTGCTTAGTGAGGTACACGACAGCGAGGTGATGGTGGTGATGTAACTAGTTAAGACATGACCTGAACGTTACCTTATCGCCCTCCAAGTAGTAGGACATATAAGGTTGATGTTGTGAGATGCATGGAAAGTTTTTCACTCGCCTAGAATAGTAATAAATGTCTTGTTTGTAGTTTGTCGTTTTTAAAAGTTCCCTCACACATTGTTTACAGGCAGGAGGGAAAGAGAGGAAAGCTAGAATGTTTTTACCTGGGAGAGAGGCAAGGAGGGTGAAGTTCAGTGTTGTTTGTAAATATGACTGAAATAAGATACGATTTGTGTGTGTGTGTATATATATTCATACATACACATTACACATATCTCTATACTATGTCGTACATTTTTTTTGTCATGTTTACAAATAGCACTGACCTCCAGCCTTCCTCCCTCGGTACGAACTGACAGGCTGCGCAGATAATTTAATCTCTTCCGATAACTTCCTATCTTTTCTAATGGAAGCTATACCGATGGTCTAAAAAGTAACGAAACAAATCACACGTTCAAGACAACAACAAAAAGTAGCCGTATTTAATTGTCAGTTTGGAATACAAATTGTTTTCCACAAATTGTTTCTCACGAGCGCTTCGCGCTCGCTCGTAAAAAAAAATCTTTTTTCCTTCTATTAATAAAAAAAAAAAAAAATTCCTGCTATTATAAAACAATAAATCTTGTTTCCTTCTAATAAAAAAAAAAAAAAAATGTCCTATTAATAACAAAAAAAATGTTTTCCTTCTATTAATAACAAAAAGACTTTTCCTTCTATTATCAACAAAAAATCTTTTTTCCTTTTATTATCAACAGAAAATCTTTTTTCCATCTATTAATAAAAAAAATTATTTCCCTTCTATTAAAAACTAAAAAAAAAATTCATTCTATTAATAACAAAAAATCTTTTTTCCTTCTATTAATAACAATACATTTTTTTTCCTTCTATTAATAACAGAAAATCTTTTTCCTTCTATTAATAACAATAAATATTTTTCCTTCAAATTACAAAAAATCTTTTTCCCTTCTATTAATAACAAATAATCTTTTATCCTTCTATTAATAACAAAACATCTTTTTCCTTCTATTAATAACAATAAATCTTTTTCCTTCAAATTACAAAAAAAAAAAATTCCCTTCTATTAATAACAAAAAATCTTTTTTCCTTCTATTAATAACAAAAAATCTTTTTTCCTTCTATTAATAAAAAAAAATTTTTCCTTCAAATTACAAACAATCTTTTTTCCTTCTATTAATAACAATAAATCTTTTTTCCTTCTAATATCAACAAAAAATCCTTTTTCCTTCTAATATAAAAAAACACTTTTCCTTCTATTAATAACAAGAAATCTTTTTTCCTTCTATTAATAACTAAATCTTTTTTCCTTCTAATATAAACAAAAAATCTCTTTTCCTTCTATTAATAACAATACATCTTTTTTCCTTCTATTATTAACAAAAAAACTTTTTTCCTTCTATTAATAACAAAAATCTTTTTTCCTTCTATTAATAACAAAAAATCTTTTTTCCTTCTATTAATAAAAAAAAATCTTTCTTCCTTCTATTAATAACAAAATCTTTTTTCCTTCTATTAATAACAAAAAATCTTTTCCTTCTATTAATTACAAAAAATCTTTTTTCCTTCTATTAATAACAATAAATCTGTTTTCCTTCTAATATCAACAAAAAAAAATTTCTTCTATTAATAACAAAAAATCTTTTTTCCTTCTATTAATAACAAAATATCTTTTTTCCCTCTATTAATAAAAAAAATCTATTTTCCTTCTATTAATAACAATATTTTTTCCCTTCTATTAATAGCAAAAAAAAAATTCTTCTATTAATAACAATAAATCTTTTTTCCTTCTAATAAAAAAAAAATATCCATCAATTATAATTATCAACAAAAAATCTTTTTTCCTTCTATTAATAACAAAAATCTTTTTTCCTTCTATTAATAACAATAAATCTTTTTTCCTTCTATTAATAAAAAAAAATCTTTTTTCCTTCTATTAATAACAAAAAATCTTTTCCTTCTATTAATACAAAAATCTTTTTTCTTCTACTATATCAACAAAAATCTTTTTCCTTTAATATAAAAAAAACTTCTTCTATTAATAAAAATCTTTTTTCCTTCTATTAATAACAAAAAACTTTTTTTCCTTCTATTAATAACAAATACATCTTTTTTCCTTCTAAATAACAAAAAATCTTTTTCCTTCTTATAATAACAAAAATCTTTTTTCCTTCTATTAATAACAAAATCTTTTTCCTTCTATTAATACAAAAAATCTTTTCCTTCTATTAATAACAAAAATCTTTTTTCCTTCTATTAAAAACAAAAATCTTTTTCCTTCTAATATAAAAAAAAACTTTTCCTTCTATTAATAACAATAAATCTTTTTTCCTTCTATTAATAACAAAACACCTTTTTTCCTTCTATTAATAACAAAAATCTTTTTCCTTCTATTAATAACAATAATCTTTTTTCCTTTCTATTAATAACAAAAAATCTTTTTTCCTTCTATTAATAACAATAAATCTTTTTTCCTTCTAATATAAAAAAAAAATCTTTCTTCCTTCTATTAATAACAAAAAATCTTTTTTCCTTCTATTAATAACAAAATCTTTTTTCCTTCTATTAATAACAATAAATCTTTTTTCCTTCTATTAATAAAAAAAATATTTTTCCTTATAAAAAAAATGTTTTCCTTCTATATATAAACAAAAAAATCTTTTCCTTCTATTAATAAAAAAAATCTTTTTCCTTTATTAATAACAAATAATCTTTTTTCCTTCTATTAATAACAAAAAATCTTTTTTCCTTCTATTAATAACAAAATCTTTTTTCTTCTATTAATACAAAAAAAATCTTTTCTTCTATTAATAACAATAAATCTTTTTTCCTTCTAATAAAAAAAAACTTTTTCCTCTATTAATCAACAAAAAATTTTTTTCCTTCTATTAATAACAAAATCTTTTTTCCTTCTATTAAAAAAAAATCTTTTCCTTCTAATTACAAAAAAATCTCTATTATAAAAAAATATTTTCTTCCATTAAACAAAAAATCTTTTTCCTTCTATTAATAACAAAAAATCTTTTTTCCTTCTATTATAAAAAAAATATTTTTCCTATATCAAAATTTTCTTTATTAATAACAAATAATTTTTTTCCTTCTATTAATAACAAAAATCTTTTTTCCTTCTATTAATAACAAAAAATCTTTTTTCCTTCTATTAATAACAAAAAATCTTTTCCTTCTATTAATTACAAAAAAATCTTTTTTCCTTCTATTAATTACAAAAAATCTTTTTTCCTTCTATTAATAAAAAAAAATCTTTTTTCCTTCTATTAATTACAAAAAATATTTTTTCCTTCTATTAATAAAAAAAAATCTTTTTTCCTTCTATTAATAACAAAAAATTTTTTCCTTCTATTAATTACAAAAAATATTTTTTCCTTCTATTAACAACAATAAATCTTTTTTCCTTCTAATATAAAAAAAAAATCTTTTTTCCTTCTATTAATAACAAAAAATATTTTTTCCTTGTATTAATAACAAAAAATATTTTTTCCTTCTAATAATAGAAAAAAAATATTTTTTCCTTCTATTAATAACAAAAAATCTGTTTTCCTTCTATTAATAACAAAAAATCTTTTTCCTTCTACTAATAACAATAATTTTTTCCCTTCTGTTAATAACAAAAACCTTTTTTCCTTCTATTAATAAAAAAAAAATCTTTTTTCCTTCTATTAATAACAAAAAATCTTTTTCCTTCTATTAATAACAAAAATCTTTTTTCCTTCTATTAATAACAATACTTTTTTTTTCTTCTGTTAATAACAAAAAATCTTTTTTCCTTCTATTAATAACAAAAAATCTTATTTCCTTCTATTAATAACAAAAAATCTTTTTTCCTTCTATTAATAACAATATTTTTTTTTTCTTCTGTTAATAACAAAAAATCTTTTTTCCTTCTATTAATAACAAAAAATCTTATTTCCTTCTATTAATAACAAAAAATCTTTTTTCTTCTATTAATAACAATATATCTTTTTTCCTTCTAATAAAAAAAATAAAAAAATGTCCTTCTATTAATAACCAAAAATCTTTTTTCCTTCTATTAATAACAAAAAATCTTTTTTCCTTCTATTAATAACAATCTTTTTTTCCTTCTATTAATACAAAAAATCTTTTCTTCTATTAATACAATAAATCTTTTTTCCTTCTAATAAAAAAATCTTTTTTCCTTCTATTAATACAAAAAATATTTCCCTTTAATATAACAAAAAATTTTTTTCCTTCTATATCTATAAAAACAATTTTTTTTTTACTTCTAATTAACAAAAAAATTTTTTTCCTTCTATTAATAACAAAAAATTTTTTTCCTTCTATTAATAACAAAAATCTTTTTTCCTTCTGATTATAACTAATAATCTCTACCTGATTATAACAAATGAAATTAACAGAAACAATATGTATATTTAACAGATTGGTATGGGAAATAGCACACAATCGTCCCTGGCACTATTGACGTATCACCGAAAAGTGTGTGTTTGTGTGTCATATGTGTGTGTGTTTGTTGTGTGATTTTGTGTGTGTGTCAACATGAAACTTAAAAGATGCTTATAGTACGTCATATACCCAATCTTTCTTTGCTATATAAAATTTGTTTCGGTCATAAAAACGAAAATCACTATATACAATAGTTTGGCAAGATACTAAACGTCATAGCTATAAACATTCTTTATTCACTAAAAATCGTCAATGGTCACAATTACAAGGAAATCTTTTCCTCGAGTCAGATGCAGGAATGACAGGATTTGCATTAATATAATGTTATAATTGGGTACACGACTGCGCCACCATACACAGTGTGTTATTCTGTCTAGTAGAAAAAAAATCGTATACCTTAAACGAAAAAACCATACAAATACAAAAAACAACTTGTCATATAGACTAACAACAAAAAAAGACGAAGTAAACATAAATCTTTTTTATTTATAAATGAATTTTCATCTATACGTTTTGTCGTGTTGATCACGAACATTTTCCTTCCTAATTATCTATATCCAACGGTGTCAAGGAAATTCAACATGTTATAAAATGGAGGATCAAATGCCTCGCACTAGACGTATCTCCCCCTGTTTTCGTGTGGTAGTTGTGTGTGTGTGTGTGTGTGTGTGTGTGTGTGTGTGTGTGTGTGTGTGTGTGTGTGTGTGTGTATGAGATGATGGCCTCTCTCTCTCTCTCTCTCTCTCTCTCTCTCTCTCTCTCTCTCTCTCTCTCTCTCTCTCTCTCTCTCTCTCTCTCTCTCTCTCTCTTTTTCTCTCTCTCTCTCAGGCCCTGGTCAGCAGCCTAGGTCAGGGCTGCGTCAGGAGCGGACAGGCATGGTGAAGCAAGCAGGGCGTCAGTCAGGACCAGCTGACGAGGCAGGGACGGGACTGAGCCCATCCCCGCTCCGTCAGCTGGTCCTTCACGCACCCTCACTATGCTTCACCCTTGTGAAGAAAGTGAAAATATAACAATCCTCTATAAGAGAATTTGCATGGAGCGCCCCCACCAAGGGAGATGCGTGGGCGCGGTTTGCACTGTGCGGAGACAGGCGTGTTGGCATTGGTTTGAACTATACGTAGATGATAGGCAAAGTTGTCAGCCTTCAGAGGACCGTGTTGCTGTCACATAATGCGAGCAATTGGGTTGTTGTGAGATGTTCAATGAACTTTTCTAAGAAAAACAAAATAGGTTTCCCCCAGAAGGCACATGCGTTGACTGCCGGGCTGCGGCGATGCCTGCACCGCCCATGGCCCCGCTGGTACACAACACACCTTTACAGTCACTATAGCCGGGGTTCGCACTGCACACTGCCAAAGTTACCACAGTAGCCGCTGTTCTGCTGATGCTCTGCTGAGAGCTGTGGTCCCTGGCTGCACCTTACAGCGGGCTTCTCGAATGGTGTTATGAAAGCTGGTTATTTTTTGTGGTGTTGTCTAAATTACGAACTCTTTTGTATATAATTTTCGGCGCTTATCTTTACATAAGTAAATTTTCTAGATTATGAAGCCCACTGTACTGATTGATGATGGAAAAAATAAGCCGTATGGGCTGTAAGGTGTGACCAAAGTCTAGCTCAAGTTGTCAATGAGTCCAACTCTGGTTTGATCACCGAAACGCAGTCTGTGCTGGACACTCGCGAGCCCCCGACCAGGTGCTGTAGAATCAGACTCTCTTGTAACAATGTGACGGCGCTACGTCCTCCTTGGGCATGCGACTCAGGGCCTTATAGTACAATACTGAGATTGTGATGTAACCTGGCGGCCGCGAACATTTCCTTTTGCCGCGCCCGCCAGCTCGTCAAGGCCTCGTGACACCTGCACACTGAGCCCAATAAGTTGGGCAGCTTGCCGAGCACGACTGATCTGTGCCTCTGCCAGCACTGACACCTGGTCTCGTGGTGCTCCTCCTCGTGGCCCTCCTCTGTTTGTTTCGAAGCAGCCATGACCTGGGGCAGGAAGGAGACTGCTGTCCTCCAGCTGCTCTCTGTCGTAAAGCTGAGCTGCAGGGGAGCGGGGATGGCCGCCGCCTGCACCAGGGCCTCGCCGTGCGCCAGGACTTCCCGCCACGTCTGGTGTGTGTCTGCCTCCTCCTGCTGTCCCTGGAAGTTCTTCATGGTCCAGGTGACGACGGCGAAGGTGGCGGCGTTGGAGGGGAAGGCGCGGAGCAGGGATGAGTTGAGGCCCCGGAAGAGGACCCCGGCGCCCTCTGACGCTATGCTGGCCTTGAGGCAGTCCGCGATGCCGCGATACTTGTTGACACCACCAATGCCATCAGCCTGCGACAGAAACACACATGCATGAGTTGAGACACACGTCAGCACACAACACTTGCACAACACACGCACAATACACACACAACAACCAGTGTTCGCAGTTATTCATAAGTGTTGTCCGGAAGACGCAAACACTAACATCATCATCATCGTAGCGTCGCCGAGAGGGTGACTTCGGAGCCGACGATGCAGTGTTTGCGTCCCTGGGACCGTCTTGCCTCAGACTTTTGGGGTTTGTGATAAAGCGCTAGTACTAATTCAATGCAATGAGTTGTTCCTGCTCATGCTCGTTCAGTGAGAATTACCATTAAACAATGCATCAAAATACTTGCAGCACTGATTTAGGACAGAAAGAATCTCAGAAGGTAGGAAAAGCTATCTACCTCCATCAAATGACATTCATTGAAAGTATAATCAATCATTGAAGCTTATCGTCATCATCACTGATTAACCTTAAAACCTCTACAAAGGTAATGAATGCTACTTTGAATGTTAGAATAGAGGTTCTTCTTTCAATATTAAAACAAAGCTGATAACAACCAAAACACGTCTCCGTAGACCCCTGTGAGGCTGGAGGCAGAGCATAGCAGCGAC
This sequence comes from Chionoecetes opilio, assembly GCA_016584305.1. Lineage (NCBI taxonomy): Eukaryota > Metazoa > Arthropoda > Malacostraca > Decapoda > Majidae > Chionoecetes > Chionoecetes opilio. The sequence goes on along the minus strand of JACEEZ010015560.1, from coordinate 78,887 downwards.
CATGGACACCCACCTGCAGCCTGGACTTGACCACGTCGATGGGGTATGTGCACACCCACGAGAAGGCACCGGCGAACCCTCCCCCGGCCAGCACGGCGGCGGGGGACACGGAGCCGTCAGCGGAGGCCCACATGCGGGTCAAGTACTCGTAGCTCAGGAAGTAGGTAGCAAACCCGGGCACCTGCAACGATAGATGATGTAAGGTAGGTGTTATCTTACGCTTATCTAGTCATCATCATCATATTATTATTATTATAGGGGATACAGGGACATGAAGGAACTACCACGTGTAGATATCATGGCCTCTTGTAGCTTCCTTATTTTATTATGTTCTTATGTTCTTAAGGGGAAGGTGGCGCCATGGAGGAGGAGGTGTGTGGTTAGGAAAGGTTGGCTAGACAGGTGTGTTTTGTTCTGTAATAGAGGCAATGCAGATATAACTATAGAGGCAAATGTGACGTTATGGCACGTTTAACTCAGGCACTTGTTAGCGAAAGGAGTGTTGATGTATTTGTACCTACAAGAAGGGATGCGGGAAGGAGTAGAGTGCACGGCAATGGGCAGGTGCGTGCGTGTGTGTGGTTGTGTACGAATAAAAGTAACTAAAATAAGCAATAATTAAATGAGTCACAAATACAAAAGTGAGTGAACGAGTGAAGAAGAAAAGCAATGTGAAGACTGAGTGGCAGGGGAGGAGAAGGTGCCAACGGTGGACTCACGTCTCTGAGGATGGTGACGAACTGTCCTCTAAACATGCCCCGCCAGCCCTCTGTGGTGACGATCTTCTTGATGCAGTCCATGGGGCTGGCGTAGCTCCTGCTGTTGATGACGGTGGAGGAGGAGGAGGCGGCGCAGGAGAGGGACTTGGTCGTCACGCACGACTCCGTTTGTAGCTGGACTCTAGTTTTGACGAGTTCCATGGGCGAGGAGACTATGGATTGTGAGAGTCCCGCCGTAGCGCCGCATAACACTTGTGACCTGTTGGTGTGGGAGAGGCACTAGTAAGCAGCTGATCGGTTCTTATAAAGGGGAACAGTAACAAAGGACAGACACAATGCCTTCCTAAGTGTTTTTTCCCCCTATAATCCACACACTTACTCGACAGGGGAGCAATGTGTTACCCCATGAACCCCTACTGATACTGATACTGGTTTTTGGTAGCTCGTGCTTTTTTTCTTTTCATTTTGTGAAAACAACATTATTGGACAATTTTTGTATTTAGTCCTCTGGTCACCTTGGGCCTCGCCCGTCACCCTGTGATCCTCTGGCTGTGTATTTAATTGAGGAAACCGTGCGTGCAAGGGATAGTTTTATACACGCGTTGCCCCACGCAGCCATGGACCTCAGGTGACCCTCCAGACATATCTAAGAGCGTCTGCACACACGATCCCGACCACGCCAGCACCATCGTCGCCATGGCTGCCAGTTGTCGTAATCATCTGAATGGTGCAGCCAGCTCGCCGCCTACAGGTGCAGATGGCCACACCTTCAAACGACTACGATGCGCGAGAGCAGCATGGCGACGGCGGTGTCCACGCGTCACAATCGCACGCGTGAGCCGTTACAGGTATAGCGTTCTAGCTCGCACTCCGCCGCGGCGGTGGTGCATACCTGAGAGAATCTGGATTCTGGATGTGTTTGACCATGTTGCCGTGGACGCCGAAGACAATGGCGTTGACGAAGGCCACTCCTGCCATAGGGGAGGACATGCCCTTGTACAGTCCGCGAAGCTGTGGAGGGATGAAGGTAAGCAAGGGGAAGGATCCCTATTCCCGCAGGTTTTCCTCAACACCTCGAACCACGGCACGACTCGCCCCGCCCTGATCACTGCCACGCCCACGCCCACACAAGCCTT
>JACEEZ010015560.1:64532-72032 GCA_016584305.1 Chionoecetes opilio | reverse complement strand
CACGCCGTTCATCACCTTCTCCTCGTACACGCCGTCTCATTCACCTCCTCCTCGTCACGCCGTCTCATTCACCTCCTCCTCGTCACGCCGTCTCATTCACCTCCTCCTCGTCACGCCGTCTCATTCACCTCCTCCTCGTCACGCCGTCTCATTCACCTCCTCCTCGTCACGCCGTCTCATTCACCTCCTCCTCGTCACGCCGTCTCATCTTTTCCTCCGTCACAGTGTCCAGACTAACATCGTGTACACACTTTGTTTATACATTACAAACGACTGGCTAAGGGCAACACATAAAGAAACGAAGCAGCAAAATACCCGCTTAGTTGCCAGTCCCCTAAAAGAAGACAGTAAGAGACTATAGAAAGGGAGGTGGACCAATTTAGTTTGATGTGTCGTCATTAATACAACAAACATTCAAATCCTAAACCCCATTAAAAATAGCATCATATTACCATTCTTTATTTACTTTCCTCATAAAGTTGATGTCATTTATTGTTTACACGAAATCGCTTGTTTTTCGGCCATGTTCTGTTGCAGGAATGAGTGGGTGGGGAACTTCTACTATACAATCCTTTACCTTATCTCTGGTTTAGAGTCGTGCAATCAAACAGCGTAGTTAGGATCAGAAGGTGTGACGTAAAATGATGTAATGAATGGTGTCTGTAAAACCTGTATAATCCGGTATCGAGTCTCACCTAACCCGTTACTTCTGCGCAACTGCATCTCATTAACAAATATTACAAATTCACTTTTCTGTCGTCCCTGTGGTGATGTTGGAGGCCGTCTCGAGGAACGACAAAGCCACTACCTGCTCCTCATCAACATCAGGCCCCTTGATCCCTTGAAACATATCTCGCGGGCACTACTTTTACACAACATGCTGCCCGGCCAGTCTTGTTTTGGGCGTGTGGTGTAGGGGGGGGGTTAGGATATATGGAAGGGTGGGTAGGGGGGGTTATGGTGGGTTGGGGGTGTTTGGAGAGGGGTATGAAGCGCTGAGCCGGAGTAAACTGGATTATGTGACTCTGTTTGTGACTGTGTTTGACCTCCCGTGGCGGATGAAGGCAACTCACAACATCACGTTTTCTATGCTTGCTCCCTTCCTCTCTCACGAAGAAAATGACATCACACGTCACGCAAATCCCATCCTCTTGCTCAGGGGGGACAATAATAACTCGCTTTTGTCAAGATATTACATCGAGTCTTGGGCGAGGCTCAATCACAGGGTTACAGAATGGCGCGTCGCGATGCTATTCACTGAGTCGACGAATTTTGTTTGTAGTTTGCGGGGGTGGGGGGTGGAATTATGCTTCAGCAGCTTTGATATATTCAGCGTTTTTATATACATTTGAGATAGTTTTTGGTGATGTGCTGATATGAGCTCATTAAGGAAGGGTACAGACATGACTGTGAAGGAATGCTGCTCTAACAAGGCAAATCAATCAATATTTCTACGCGTGGCAGTTTGATTTAATCTTTCCGTAAAGTTATACCATTGTTGCGAGGGTTACATCACTGTCTCCACGTTAGCTTATGCGGCATCGTGAAAGACGCGGGTATGTACTTTCATTCTAAGTGAAGCGTAATTAAAAAGTCCGATAAGCTGAGGACGAATAACTTTCCTCTGTGGCTACGATGGTTCCTGGGTGATGGTGGGTGGTGCGTGGAGGTTCCTGGGTGATGGTGGGTGGTGCGTGGGAGGGAGACGCACTTGCCGGGCCCCTCACAAGTGTTGCGCGGCTCAGGGGCGTGGCGCTGGGGCCCCATCCCCGGCACCCTGGGGGCTCTAACGCCTTGACTCTACGTAGGCAGGTGTTTCGTTACACTTAGTCATATCTGCGGTCATTACTATTTCACTTGCTTATACCGGTAGTTTGACAGACGTAAGTGTAGCATAGAGTATTCACCATCAGTACGTAACTTTTGATCGTTAGTAAAGTTTAAAAGTGTGTACACTGTATAGTACTGGAGTGAACCCGTTTCCCTCGCATTGAATGAAAGATCCTCAATGGCCAACCATAAGGCGGTAGTAACACTCTATACCTAGTTGCGTCACATCCCCATAACTGTGTACTTTACGAAGAAAAGCAATATTGGTATCTGTTCTTCCTTTGTAGTCCTATATAATCCTTCACCTCCTCCTCCTCCTTGTTGGGCAGCGATAGCACGCCAACCAGAGCGGCGCCAGGAGCAGGTTCTGTCCATGCCCCCCCCCCCCCCCTCCCTCCCGCGCCCAGAGTGGGTATGTGATGGACGGAGGCACACTACCTATTACCAACAATATAATCGATTCCTGCTCAGCGCCCTTGGTTTCTCGTGTATAAAAAAGGGTTAATGATAGCCTCTCGTAATGATAATGATGATAATGTTTATGATGATAATATAATGATTTTTTTTCCATACTTTACGCCTCTGTACTACTTTTTGTGATGTAGCGTAGATCATTTTCTGGTATTTAATTGCAAGGGTCCACACACCTCACACACACACACACGCACTCCCCATCAATATTTGGAGGAGTGAAGAAATTCCACCTTCGGATTTTCCCGGGATTTCGAGGTCACATCTCCACGGCTTACATCCCGTACCTATTCCCTACAAGGTGAACAAGGAATATAGCTTAGAAAAAAACAAGCCCTATTCGTTTCCGCCTGGCCGGGGAATCGAACCCGTAACCTTTCGAACCTCACGGATCTCTCGGTTATGAGCAAGCGTGCTAACCACTACCCAGTAATTATAATATTGATAATGATAATGCCCTTCAATTAGATCCATAAAGTTTTGACCCAGCACCTTCATCCATATCGTCTAAGCACACACCATCCACGCATAAAAAAATAGCCTACAGGCGCTATAGGCTCTAACGTAAATAAAATAATGAAACAAAATAAGGGAATAAATTACTGTTTAAATGAAAATGAAAAAAATGCGGGAAGAGCGTTGGTCAGGCAGGACATTTTCGTCATGTTTCGTACGTGTGTTCAGGTCAATGCGAGGCTGTGACCCACGTGAACGATCAAAACATTAGGTTATCTAATCAGCCGATGTGAGATAATATATAGGCAGGGAGGGAAATGTGGGAACTGGGAGGGAGATGGAGGAAGGAAACTTTGGCCGGGAATCAAATGTAGGAAGGAGAGGGAGAGGGGAGGGAGGGGAGAGGAGGGAGTTGCTTACAGGGTGGAAGGAAGCTTTTGAGAGAGGAGGGAGAATATATACCATCATGAGTTTCCTATTGATTTCTTCGACAGATAAATATTTATCTCCTCTCTTATTTGATCATCACTTTCTTCCCCTTATGCCTGATTTATTTGCCCGGATTGGATTTCTTGATGTCTTGGTTGATTCTAAGTATACTAAGACTGAACAATCTGAACAAAGAGAATCTGGCAGCACCTCGACTCATGCGGTGACCTCTTACATGATGACCTTTTTTTATTACCGTCGACAGCCTCTTTTTTTTTCATTACAAAGGACTGGCCAAGGGCAAACAAAAGAGGTAACACTATCTACTTTAATTACCGAGAAAGGCTGAGTTTAAACCGAATCAGGCTAACTTTTGATGCTGAAATATAAAGTGGCTCAAAGTGCTATCGAAATTGTAATGTGGTAAAGGATCCAAACCACAAAAACAGTATTTAGAGGGTAAAAAGGGATTTTTATTTGTTGGTTGCTCAGCGGCAGCACGGGCGTGGTAGTGTGTGCCTTTTTAAAAAGTTATTAATCACACAGATGGCATAAAAGGTAGATAAGTTAAGGCAGTAAATACGCAGGATCATTGTAGGGTAGGGAAAAACTGATTCACAAATAGGGTGGTAAATGATTGGAATGAACTCAGTCGTCAGGTGGTCAGTGCGGAGTCATTAGGGAGCTTTAAAAGGAGGCTAGATCATTTCATGGATGGGGATGAAAAGTGGATGTAGGTATTATTAATTAAGTAACAGGAACTACCTCGTGTAGGTCTCACGGCCTCTTGTAGCTTCCTTATTTGTTCTTATGTTCTTATTGTAGGAGATTGGAGTGAAATGACCTTAGTGACATAATAATATCAGATGTTTTCCAAAGACTAATCATATTACACAAGGTAGTCAGTCCATAAAATTTATGATTAAGCCTTGGTGTCAGTGCCTGGGCCTAGCGTGGTGGCGTGATACAAGCGTGGCCTCGGAGCCCCTCTGCCGTGCCATTCACGCCCAGACGCTTGGAAAATTCCCCTGCGTTGGGATGCTGGGCACGTTTTGCTACCCACACCTGAACCCCCAAACCCCTGGAGAACTAACCCCCACCTGACTCTTACAACCTCACCACACCCACCACTTCCTTACTTCTTCACCCCCTCCCCCTGACACCTCCTTCCCCTGTAACTTGCCCATACCCTACAGCAGTACTAGTTCTTAAGTGTCCCTCCCTCCTCGGACTTCCAGCCATGCATTTCTCCGCTCCTTCCTCTCCCATCCCACTGCCTTGAATCTGCTCACACGAGACCGTCATGAAATTGAAAATCGGGGCCTAAACCTGTAGACATTGAAGAGATACGAGAGACACGCCTGAAGGTGACAGCAACGGGGGGGGGGGGGTGTATATGGGATGACATAAGGGGCAGAATGGGGAGAGAGGGTGGTTGGGGGGGGGTTATGTAGCTTGTCAGAATTTGGGAGGGGAAGGGATGCTGCTGAGGAGATATATTTTAGGCGAGGAAAAAGTTGTTTGTAGAATGACATAATTAGATTGAGGTGTTGTTGAGAGATTGTAGAGAAGGGAAAGTTGTATAGGACGATCAGAAAGGAGGTTGTAGTAAGGCAGGTGTTAGTCGCATGGGCGGAGCGTGTTTAGGCGATGAGGAGATACTGAGAAGGTTGTGAGGAGCAGGAGAGAGAGACAGATGAAGGTACAGTTTGAGAGAGAGAGAGAGAGAGAGAGAGAGAGAGAGAGAGAGAGAGAGAGAGAGAGAGAGAGAGAGGAGAGAGAGAGAGAGAGAGAGAGGAGAGAAAGAGAGAGAGAGAGAGAAGAGAGAGAGAGAGAGAGAGAGAGAGAGAGAGAGAGAGAGGAGAGAGAGAAGAGAGAGAGAGAGAGAGAGAGAGAGAGAGAGAGAGAGAGAGAGAGAGGAGAGAGAGAGAGAGAGAGAGATGAAGAGGAAGGAGAGAGAAGAGAAAAGAGAAGAGGAGAGAAGCATGGATTAAGGGAAGGAAAGAAAAAAGACAGAGGAAGAGACAAGAGGAAAAGGATGAAAGAAAGGAACACTTAAGACTATGAACTGAAGGTCACGGAAAATCTCGAGATAAGATAAATAAGTAAACAGATGGAAGATAAATGAATGTATCAATAAGTAAACAGGTGGATGAATAGATTAGTCAAAGAAAGCAGACAGAGAATAAGTCATATAAGGGGCAGGCAAGATATCTGGCTCTGGGATTTTTCCATTGAGACAAAACCTGGAGCGTCTGGAAGAGTCTCCTGGCAACAGATCCACGTACAATAAGGTGGGTGGAAAAAAACATATACACAGACAGGGAACGAAAAACCTGTTTTTATAACCTTCTTCAGGAGAGAAGTGTATATAAGCGACTGTAAATCATATGGGGATGAAGAGGGGGGGGACAAAACTAAGCAAGAAGCAGTTCCGTCCGGGTAGCAACGAAGAAAATAAAGTTACAGATGTTTGATGGAAAATTTCCTTCTAATAAACATGAAAACACCTGAAAATAATACATTTAAAGTATCAAACAGGTCAACAAGTAATATACAAGTAACAGTAACAAGTGTACCTGGCCAACAAGACAAGTAAAAGGCAAAAAACAAGCTGGCAAACATTTGAACCTTGAAGGAATGGAATCAGTGTATATTTCAAAATTAATGAGAGGCTTCCAGCACTAACGAGAGGTGAAGGAGACAAAATGAGGGAGTGAGGTGTAGGGGGGGCTGATCTACACTCCATGGGCCACAGGGGACCATCGGCGCCTCACGAGGAGGCCACGACGGCTGCACGTGAGCCGCCAAGGCACGCCAGGCAGGGGCAGGGAGGGAGGCTGAGGGCGCGGGGAGGGCAGGTTACTGATGGGCGAAGCTGATTGGCTGGCGGCTGAGATGACTTTGTGTGTGTGTGTGTGTGTGTGTGTGTGTGTGTGGATGTTTGTCTCTCTCTCTATCTCTGGTAGCTTTTTCTCCAAAAGTGAAAGCCGAGGAGAAAGAGGAGGAACTATCGAACGATATATATATATATATATATATATATATATATATATATATATATATATATATATATATATATATATATATATATATATATATATATATAGAGAGAGAGAGAGAGAGAGAGAGAAGAGAGAGAGAGAGAGAGAGAGAGAGAAAAAAAAAGCAGAAAAAAAAGAGAGAGAAATGACTATTTTCATTAAATTTATGTCTGTCTAATATCTCTCTCTCTCTCTCTCTCTCTCTCTCTCGGATGACGACTGGATTATGAAGAAAAAAAATGTTTCTTGATGTTTGTGGGTCAATTGAATTCATGGCCCAAGCGATCACGTGTAATGCTCTTGTTCACCTTTGTATTTAGCTGTATATTTGTTTGATCTTCTAATGCTCTTATACTATGTACGAACTCCTTCAAGTCACCTTATGCAACACTAGCCTTGCCTTCATACGCTTGTTTTTCCTCCCCTTGCACCCGATTTTATTTTTCAGGTGGGATTGCAAAGGCGATACATATACATACGAGTATCTTAGTATCTTGTTACATTACTTTCATCGTCTCGTCAGTTGTGCAAGCCTTATATCGTTACCTCATGTAGCCAAGAAGTGATCCTAGACAGCACAGGCGCTATACACACACGAGTTTCTTATTACATTACTTGCATCGCCTCGTCAGCTGTTGGTGTCTTAAATAATCCTTAAATGGTCCCTGTATTAACTGAACCTATATTTATCGTAGCTATGAACATTCAATCACTCCCATTTCCAGTATGTTGTGGTGGAGGGAAATATTAATATCACATCTTATTAATTCAATCTAATGCTCTCCTCCCTCCCCCCCCCGCCACATACACAAAAACACGGTCTATACAGCCATCAAACCCACCAAGGACGTCTTCTATGCAACATTTCAGTGACTTTGAGGTTAATACAGCGGCTCCGATAACTCGCCAAATACGAGAATATGAAAAAGTAGTTTGTGCATTGGTGTGTCTGTGGCAGTGCCTGGTTTGCGTTCTATTGCCTTTCTTATTTACTTTGTTTGTCTTCATGAGGCACGAACACTGTCGGGATGTTCTATTATATGTAGGGAGTTTCAGGGGTCCATAAAAACACCGGATCTGACCGGATCTGAGCAGTAAACACCGGATCTGAGCAGTAAACACCGGCGAATAGGGCCAAAGGGGTTTTAATAGTGTCTAAAAAGAGGATATTTACATGACATTAGGCGTAGTTGTATCATAATTTATCAAATATCGATATTAAGAGATAACTTGTAACACGGGCATTTTATATTGAACAGCGATCTGTGTC
>JACEEZ010015560.1:32032-59532 GCA_016584305.1 Chionoecetes opilio | reverse complement strand
GGCTACCAACAGTAGAGTCGCCATCTAGTGTTTATTTACTGAGTGTCGTACCGGTGTCGTCGTCGCCCGAAAAAAAAAACGCGTAGCGAAATTTGAAACCGTCTATACTTGCAGATACAAAGCATAAAACAACGCTGAAACAGGGTAGATTATACAGTCATGATATAAACTACTGTGTATCATCTTCAGTGGCACATAAAAATCAGTAGTGATGCTATAATTCGTAATATTTGGCGGCTGGCGACATCACTGCAGGTGGCGACTTTATTGTTATCTACGGTAGCTAATTTGGTATATTAAGTTAGTTTTCGTAATTTTTTGGCTAACAACAGACTGTTTTATATAGCCAAGGAAAGGTCTGGGCGTGAAGGGGTTAAAGGCTCTCCTCCCATCTCTTTCCTTCTAAAAAACTTATTGCGACATCTAATTTAGTTTCTTCCTTCCCTATTTCCATTTTTCTCTACCCAACTGTACTTCCCTACCTCCCTCTTGTCTCCATATTTTGAGAGAGAGAGAGAGAGAGAGAGAGAGAGAGAGAGAGAGAGAGAGAGAGAGAGAGAGAGAGAGAGAGAGAGAGAGAGAGAGAGAGAGAGAGAATCACGGTGTCACTCGAGTCCTTCATTCTCCTACATTTTAAATGTGATCGAGTTTTCGCTCCTTTTATGTATTATTTGTTTGATCTGTATCGTCGTCATTATAATTCCTGAGGTCACTTTGTGCGGCCTGTCCGTTAATCAACCTTATGTTTTTTCGTGGAGGAGGTATTGGTGGTAATGATGGAGGAGGGGATAATTGTAGGTTTTATTGTGGTTTTCCTTTAGTGTCTCAAGGATAAGCTGTAAGGCTGCTGACTAACGTGCTGGATGTATATTTTTTTTCATATATTATAAACCGTTTTTTTTTTTTTTTTAGGTGGCCGTAGATTTCGAGGACAAATTTAACTGCGGAACAATTTTTTTTGTCTCTTATATTGCGTCATCTGTCTCAAGACGTCACCGGGATCTCCCAAAACCAAGATTACGACATACACACCAGTAAGACGCCTTAATCGGCGAGGGACGAGCGAGCCCATAGAAACCCGCCGCACGTGCGCACGTGCGGAGCAGGTGACCTGTCACACAGGTCACCCGGAGTTTGACCTGTGTGACATTGCTAGATGTGTGGTCTCAAACCACAAACCAAATTTCAACTTAGTCGGTACAGCCGTTTCTCATCTATAGCAAGATAACGTTGTCTGACACCCCTCACGCGGCACGCGCCACGCGCCATGCTGACCCCTCACGTGAGACAAAACATGTCAACACAAATAGGGATTGAATGGGGCTATCAGATGGCGAAGACAGCTTGTCAATCGGAAGCAGGATTTTAAAGATATAAGCTCTTGAAAAGCGTGATGGTCGGTCGGGTCGGGTCGGCCGCTTGGTCGGTCGGGTCGGGTGAGCCGCTTATCCCGGAAAAATCCCGTATCAGTGAGGACTCACGAGCGCTTCGCGCTTGCTCGTAACTACTACTACTACTATAACTACTTCTACTACTACTACTACTACTACTACTACTATCTACTGCTACTACTACTACTACTACTACTACTACTACTACTACTACTACTACTACTACTACTACTATTACTACTACAACACAATAGGTGTCTTGCACGTGACGTCACAGCCCTCGCTGTGCAGGCGAAAAATGCGGGAAATGCGAGTTGGAGGACCAACAAATTCCACCTGCCGCCCGTGTTTGCCAGCTTATGGTCATTTTCCCCTACTAAATATATGTTTATCAGTATAAAAAGTATACTGTTATCTTCGGAAATGTTTGTTCTATAGTATTATCAATTAAAAAACCGTAAAACACACTAAATAACTGCCATTATGAGACACTCAAGAAATATGCATGAATTTAATATTCTATTAAACTCTTCGTCATTTAATACTTTGCAAGAAAACTTTTTACATGGAGAATATGAATAGAAGTGGAATTTCATTAGCTTTCCATTAATATATTTAGTTTTTTGATAAATGAATTAGCAGCATGCATAAATGAGCGTTAACTATATAAATAACATCATGAAATCGGGTAATTTTTCCCGATTGATGGTGTTATTTATTTAGTTAACGCTAATTTATACATGCTGCTAATTCATTTATCAGAAAACGAAATGTATCAATGGAAAGCAAATGAAATTCCGCTTCTATTCATATTCTCCATGTAAAAAGTGTTCTCGCAAAGTATTAAATGACGAAGAGTTTAATAGAATATTAAGTTCATGCATATTTCCCGTATCCAGTGAGTATTCTCGATAGCAAGGAAATTTGTCTGCTGTCATCTAAACTCCATTAACCTTTGCCTTTTTACTCTAAAACTGTAGGGATTGAATGGGGCTATCAGATGGCGAAGACCGCTTGTCAATCGGAAGCGGGATTCCAAAGGTATAAGCTCCTGAAAAGCGTGATGGTCGGTTGGGTCGGCCGCTTATCCCGGAAAAATCCGAGTGAGTGACTCACGAGCGCTTCGCGCTCGCTCGTAATTAGACCCTATCCCGATATTGACAGTGCATTGGGTAAATAATATGACCTTTACATTTATACCTAACTGTACCAACTCAAGTCGTTCATGAGATTAACCCCTTTAGACCCATAACGTTATTTCCATTGTAATTTGGCTACCATTAGACGATTTTAATGAACAAGCAATATTTTATAGATATGACCTGTTTAGTATCCTTTTCCACTAGCTAAATTGGTATATTAAGTTACTTTTCGTTATTTTATGGCTAACAACAGACGATTTTATATGGCAAAAGAAAGATCTGGGCGTGAAGGGGCTAAGACCACTGTCACTCACCCATGATACAGACTGACAGGGAGAGTCACACGCCTGTCCAACATACGAGTATAGTTTGCTTATTTGATGACGCTCAGGTGTAGACAGAACCAAAGCTACTTATTATTAGTTATTATCAAAGTTACTTGTTATCAGTTACTTTGGACAGAACGACAGGTGTTGATGTGCCCGCTGTCTGCGTACCGTCTATATATATCTGTCTTTATAGTTATCCAATGGTTAGGTTTGTAAGTATTCATGATTTGTGAAACGAGAATGGTCAAACACGAGAAGAATGTAACTTAGTTTTTGTTGTGTTGATAACCTGTTTCATGTGAGTTGTGAAATTGTTCCTGCGTGGTGGAAAAGAGAACTCTTATTTATTCGAAAAAGATGTCTTGAATGTATTTACACTAGTTTTCCATACATGTAAATACGTTTTTTTGTTTATAGATGAACTCTCTCTCTCTCTCGCTCTCTCTCTCTCTCTCTCTTACACACACACACACACACACACACACACACACACACACACACACACACACACACACACACACACACACACACACACACACACACACACACACACACACACACACACACACACACACACACACACACACACACACACGAGCACACACGCCCCACACACACAAACCCACACACAAACACGTGCATCCAGAATCTTCCGACCACCACCAATCAACACTCATTAGATTCTCAACACACCTGCCCTGCGTGCTGAAGAATCTCCCTCAAGACTTGTGCCTGTGACGCAGTGGAGGGAGTCTGATGATATAATAGAAGGCTTGTATGGAGGCACCTCTGAAGGGCCTCCTATTACGTATTACCTGGCTGGCTATTGCTTGGTACGTACCGCTAACAAGGCCTTTGAGACGTGTGTGTGTGTGTGTGTGTGTGTGTTATTGAGAGAGAGAGAGAGAGAGAGAGAGAGAGAGAGAGAGAGAGAAAAGAGAGAGAGAGAGAGAGAGAGAGAGAGAGAGAGAGAGAGAGAGAGAGAGAGAGAGAGAGAGTATTATAAAGCATGAGTGGGTGTAATTTTACTTTAGGAGGAGAAGGAGGAAGAAGAGGAGGATGAGGAAGAGAAGAAGGAGTGATATACAAAAGAAAGTACAAAGGAAAAAGAAGGGGAGGGGGGGCAAGAAGCAAAGATCATCAAGAATACTCATCTCTTTCTTTCTGCTTACCATCCTCAACATCCTCCTTCACTCCCCTCCATCCCTTCCTCCCCTCCTTCCCCTCTATCCCTTCCTTCCTCCCCTCCTTCCCCTCTATCCCTTCCTTCCTCCCCTCCTTCCCCTCTATCCCTTCCTTCCTCCCCTCCTCCCTCTCTATCCCTTCCTTCCTCCCCCTCCTCCCCCTCTATCCCTTCTTCCTCCCTCCTCCCCCTCTATCCCTTCCTTCCTTCCGCCACTCCGCCCCCTCTATCCCTTCCTTCCTCCCCCTCCTTTTCGCCTCTATCCTTCCTTCCTCCCCTCCTCGCCCCTCTATCCGCTTCCTTCCTCCACCTCCTTCCCCTCGATCCCCTTCCTTCCTTCCCCCTCCTTCCCCTCTATCACCTTCCTTCCTCCCCTCCTCCCCTCTATCCCTTCCTTTCCTCCCCTCCTTCCCCTCTATCCTTACTTCCTCCCCTCCTCCCCCGCTATCCCTTCCTTCTCCCCTCCTTCCTCTCTCTCTCCCTTTCCTTCCTCCCCCTCCTTCCCCTCCTCCGTTCCTTCATCCCCTCCTTCCCCTCTATCCCTTCCTGCTTCCCTCTCCTTCCCCTCTATCCCTTCCTTCCTCCCCTCCTTCCCATCTCCTTCCTGTGTGTTGGTGATGGAACTCTCAGGATGTTTAGTGGTTGGGTATTATGGTGACGCCCTTAGAGTGTTTTTTGGGTTAGGGAGGGGGAGGAAGAAAAGGAAAGGTAACACACACACACCAGTCGTAGCAGGCGTACCTCCGTAGTTACCACGTTAGCAACGCTCGGCTCACAACCGAGAAGGCCCGGGTTCGATCCCTTGGTTGCGGAGCGAAAGACAGACGGGCGGTCTTCTTAAACCCAAGCCCCTTTCACACCAGTGCAGTGACATGGGTACCGGGTGTTTAGCGGGGGTGTTGTGACCCCGCCTCCCGGCGGTGGCTTCCCCCAACACTAACACTAAAGATGAATGAATAAAAAGAAAGTTGATATGAGATTGGGCCATACGAGCGTAGCTCAGGCCCTGTAAAATACAACTAGGTGAATACTACACACAGCCACACACAGCACACCATACACTGCTCTCCTTCTCTCTCTCTCTGGTCCTCCTCTCCAAGTCCTCCTCGTCCTTTCTCTCTCTCTCCCTCTCTCTCTCCTCTCTCTCTCTCTCTTCTCTTCTCTCTCCAACACACACCATTTCACGTGTGGACTTTCATTATCACTGTCATCCTTATAACTCGCATCAACACCTTCCATGCTCTCTAATTCTATCTATGAGACTATCACTATCTTTATCTTGTCTCAGATTCACAGCTTTCAATAGTCTTTTTGGGCATCCAGCGGCAGGTTGTTTAGTGCAGAGTCAATAGGGAGTTTTAAAGGGAGGTTAGACATTTCATGGATGGGGAATGCAAGGTAGATGTATTAGTGTTAAGTAACAGAACTAAACAACCGTAGGTCTCCCGGCCTCTTGTAGCTTCCTTAATTTTCTAATGTTATACCTACCCATCGTTTATGTAAGTCTGCAATTTACTCCTCAGATCGCAACTTTTTATTGATTGCTAGCGTTAATAATAATAATAATAAATAATATAATAATAATAATAATATTAATAAAATAAATCAATAATAAATAATAATATAATAATAATAATAAATAATAATTTTATTCGCACCCGAAGGCAACAGTGAAAAGAAAATAACGAACATAATATACATCCACCTAAGGTAGCCTGTTACCATACCTTTTAAAGAAACAGTGATCGCTCTTACCTCTCTGATGAGTACTCGTGCACTTCCTGTTCGCTCCTCTGGCGGTCACTTTCTGCGGCACTCTTGAGGCACGTGGTTGTGAGGCCTGATGCGGCTGGCCTTCGTGCCCTGTGTGAAGCGGTACCATAATAGCTTTCTTTAACTTATGTGTCGAAACCCCTTTCTCATGTCCGACATGCATGGGTTCACTACCTTCCTTTTCCTCCTCTTTGACCTTCTCTAAGCATCTCATCACCTACTTAACGTCATTCTTCTTCCTGTTTTAGTTTTCTGCCCTTTTAACCACAATTTCTACTTTCTCTACTACAACTACTTTCTAACTATATTTCTACCCTTTCTAGCCTCGTTTTAAAAGAAGCTTCCAACTGTTTCTGCGTTCAATTTGATTCCCTAAAAAATTTCATCTCGTCCACATCTTCCCCGTAACCTTCTTGTTTTTTTCATTCACTATCTTTTACGTTTAGAAATCAGCCAACACGTAGAAAATTAAAAATCCACAAAATTATACGTTGATGTGATGCAATCTCACTTCAATTCCCAATAAGTATTATTTTATCGGGGTTGTAAGATGATAACACGGACTTCTTCTTGAAAATAATCTGGTTGTGAGGGAGAGAGGAGGCGGCTGGGCATGTGGACCAACGGCCACAAGGCATGATAGTGGGGGGGAGTCCAAGTGGCATAGTGATAGTGGGGGGGCATAGTGGGGGGGGGGGGCAGGGGAGGGAGCAGTGAGACCAAGCATGCCCAAACTGTGATTTGTTCTGGGTTGGTTTCGTAAAGTATGGTGTCATGTGACCTTGGGCAGTACACCCCCCCCCCCCCCCTGAAACTCTGACGCGGCTGTGTAGAAATCACTAGTTTCTTTAACAAAAAATCGCTACCCGCTATGATTGGGAGTTGCCTAATCGACCACTCGCGATACTACTAAGCAAACACATCCGTCTGACCTAGATATAAGAAAACACACAATAGTTTCATCCAGTTATCTATATTGTTCATCCCATTACACACGCACATTCACCTGGGATCCTCAACCGCATAAAGACTACAACTGCTGGCGCATACATAAATTAAAAAAAAAGTAAATAATAATAAAATATAATGGTAACTGATGATATGAGTTTCGTAAATGTAGCGAAGTATTCATGTATTTTACTTAGCACTTTACTTGTACTTACCTACCATACACGTAATACCTGTAGGGTCTTGTTGTCTACGCATTACACCGTCCACCCACGTGTATCTTCCTTCATACCTACGTTTGTACATACTTTTTCATATGCGTGAGCGATAGAAGGCTTCAGTTAATTGCTATATCCAGATCTTACATTTTCTATTTATGCTTTCGTTTTATATTTCTATTCTTGACCTCTCCTACCTTTACGACATCCTACAACGAGCTTTTGTGCTGCAGTTTTCGCATTTTCTCCTCCCTCAGAGAGAGAGAGAGAGAGAGAGAGAGAGAGAGAGAGAGAGAGAGCAGACTAGAGAGAGAGAGAAAGAGAGACGAGAGAGAGAGAGAGAGAGAGCGAGAGAGAGAAGAGAGATAGAGATAGAGTGGAGAGAGAGAGAGAGAGAGAGAGAGAGGAGAGAGAGAGAGAGAGAGAGGATTTGATGACTACAACCTCATCACATTGATTGTTTTATCCCTCTCTCTCTCTCTCTCTCTCTCTCTCTCTCCTCTCTCTCCTCCTCTCTCTCTCGTTCTCTCTCTCTCTCTCTCTCTCATCTCTTCTCTCCTCATCTACTCTCATCACTCTCTTCTCTCTCTCTCCCGTTCCACAACGCCATGAAATCGATAGTGTAATTTCTAATCTTAAGGTTACAGCCCCTGTTATGAAGGATGTGAGTCATGAAAGTAATCAAAGCCGTCAAAGAAGAAATATCTCATTTCCTGGAATACATAACTAAATCATTGACAGAAGGATGCTTTCCAGACATTCTGAAGACTGAAGAGTAAGTTCCAGTTTATAAAAAGTGTAGTTCATTTTTTCAATTACAGACCTATTTCAGTTTTCTTCCCAGCCTATAAGTAAAGTCCTTTGAAAATATATTCGCAAATAGATTAATGAATTATTAACAGAAAACTTACTTTTAACGTAATCGTAGGGGTTTTTCGCCCAAAATATTAAATAAACTCGAGTACACCACCTTTGCCAAAACATTAAATGCAATAGATAGTAAAATGTTCAATTAAAAAATTTTTTTTGTGATTTATCTAAAGTTTTTGATCTTTTAATCACTCCATTTTTTAAAGAACTAATGATTTTAGGGTATTCGTGACCAGTCTTCAATGGTTTTTGAAAGTTATCTCAGCGGAGGAACCAGTATCCGTCTTTAATAGTGTGATCGCCGTACAAATCTTACTTGTGGTGTCCCACAAGGATCTGTCCTGACCATTTTTATTTCTAATTTACATCAAGACTAAATCTATGTACCAAAAAACTTAAATTTTTTTCTTTTTTCTATACACTACCCTTTTTCTACGGGAAAAGGGGTTTAAATTCTAAGAAATACAATGAACACTGTTATACTGTTGGGGGTTTGGGGGGTTAAAATTAAAATTAAAAATTAAACTCAAAAAAACTCCGTTGCTGTACTTCAAACAGAACACCCAATTTAACAATCAAATTATAATCTCATTTAAAAAAGGGCCCCCAAAAAGCAAAAAAACCTTGGAGTTTTTTATTGAAAAGCAAAACTAAGATGGGGAAAACCCCATAGAGAATGTTAAAATATTTCAAAAAAAATTGGTGTTTATAGAATACAAACATTTTAAAATTAAGGTTTGACATTTTTTTTATCATTGCATTCCCTTTTTTTTCTTTCACTTCTGGGGTGGGGCAATAAAAATATATTTTTCACATTTGTAAATCAAAAAAAAAGAGTTCGTAATGCCCCTTTTTCTATGACCACACCACCAATCTTTCGTGAGTTGAAAATTCTAAAAATTACTGATATTTCGACTTCAGACATCTTTTTGGGGATAAGGGGGGTGAAAAAATACAAAATTGCAGTGGGTTTTTCAGCCGCACCAAAGAAAACCGAGAACCAAAAATCTAAAATTCCTTGTGGACTTCCCTGCTCAAAAAAAGTGTTTTTCATGGGGACTAAAATGGGAAAAAACTTCCGATGATGTAAGGGAAAAAAAATTTCCTTTTAAAATGCAATAAAAAAAAAAATTTTAAAATAAAAAAATTTTTTATTAAAATATAAATTTTGGGTTTTTTTTATAAAAGTGTGAAAAATCATTGCTCCGTTTCGGGCTATTATGTTGATCTGTTTTGGGTTAACTTGTTTTGTTTTTTTTAAAACTTTTTAAAAATTTAATTTAATTTTATTAAATTAATAAATTATTCATAGGGGAAAATTAATTTTTTAAATTTAAATTTAGTTTTTTATATTAAATTGATTTTGGCCCCATACCCTACACTCTGACCTCTTAAATAGCAAAAACCATAAAAGAGTTCGACTCAATGGACAAAGGCTTTGGGGCATTTTTTCACATGTAAAATTGTAAAAAAGGAATAAAAAAAAACAACAAACCCCTCCTTTTCCCCCCCCTTTTTTCCCTCCCCCCCCCCCCCTTTTCCCTTTTGGGCCCCCCCACTCCTTCCCCTCCCTCCCCCCCCCCCCCTCTCCCTCTCCTCCCCCCCCTTTTTTCATAGGGGCCTTAGAGGGGAAAAAACGGTCAATAAGCGGGACATCAAAATGTACCCATTGTGCATAGTAGCAATAACACACGGCAAAAAACCAACCCCCTGGGGTCAAATTTTCCCCAAAAATTGGCCTTGGGGGAAGGGAAACTTTTTAAATAAAAACACAACCCCCACCCCAAAAACACAACACACACACATGCCTGTGCAATCTGAAATTTTTGATATATTTTGTGATAATATCGGTTAGTTAATGTTACTGGTTTCATATTCAGTCTAATTGATCACATTCTTAAGTGTTCATGCCACATAATGACTGCTTTTCTTGTTACCGTCAGCTGCAACGCAAAAAAATTAACGCATGCTTTCCTTGGGTTTCAATTACTGTCTCGTTATTTCAGTCGTTAGTATAAAAACGGCTTTCTAGCTCGATAACTTCATGTCATTGTTAGGTGTTTCGACTCATTGAACACAGAATATGAAAGCCTGCAGGTGGAGAGACAAGAATAAAGCCCCTAGCCCTTCCTCGAACCGTCAGTCATGGTGTTAGGACAGTACTCAGAAAAACACTAGTGAAGGCATACTAGTATATATAAGGTTATACGAGTAGTTACAATATGTGGAAAGACAGTTTGTTCCATAATATGCTTTTCTGGTGATAGATTATCTTGAATACTATTACCTACTATCCATTTCAGACCCCATGAGGCATGTTTCCCCAAATTCTTCTAAACAAACAGTTGGATCAATAGACAGTTTGGGACAGCTTGTCTGACAAACCCTCCCCCCAATTTATGGCAGTAGAGTGCATTGCCAAGTGGGGTTTAATGAAGGAGTTTACTCTTGGCTTTGACGGCGAAGCTGGCAAAAGCCGAGTAACATTCGGACAGGGGGAAGGTTTGAGGGGACATACTTGTAAAGTTATCAAGCCACGCCCTCATTCTCCCCTCCCGTCTTTCCCCCCCTCCCTCCTTGCCTTCCTCCCCCCCGCACCCCCACCTTCCCCCTCACTCTCCCCATTTACCTATCTCTCTCTCTCTCTCTCTCTCTCTCTCTCTCTCTCTCTCTCTCTCTCCATCTCTCTCCTCTCTCTCTCTCTCTCTCTCTCTCCTCCTCTTTTCTCTCTCTCTCTCTCTCTCTCTCTTCTCCTCTCTCTTCCCCTCCTCTTTTCTCCCCTCTCTCTCTCATACTTGCGTTGTACATGAATATGACGCCATGCACATGTTACTTTTCTATAATGGGAGATAACCCGAAGTATATGCTAAGTATGGTAGGTATTTTATGCACACGACAGTGATACCTATTCCAGCGTAAATTTGGGTGTTGCTTAAGTGCTGTCTGAGTTTTGTTGGTATTATACAACCATTGAAAGTTGTATATTACCCTCTTTCCCAGAAGGGCACGTTGTGCGTATGATGGGATGAGGTAGCTGTGGCTTGATTATTTATAGGACATCGGGTTGGAGTCGGAAAGAATTAGGGTGGAAATGGAGCGGGATGCAAGAGCAGAGTAAGAACGTGAAACAAATGTCAATTAAAAATACATAAATACATTAATCCTGACGTTAGGAGCGTCGACAGCGATGACTTTAGATGACTGTTTCTCGATACTGATGATGATTAAAATAAAATATCGGTCAGTTAATGCATATTAATCCACCCAACAGTCCTATGACCTCTGATGTCCCGGCACTTCACCTTTTTTTGGGGGCATTAAATCATCAAATTTAAACCACCCAACATTACCCGATGTCTATCTTTGTCTGACAAACAGCGTTCTTGTGGATAAAGAAAAGATAAGACTCGGGGATATGTTGGGTGGATTAATAATGCATATAACTGACCGTATATTTTTATTTTAATCATCATCAGTATCGAGAAACAGCTCATCTCAGTCATCGCTGTCGACGCTCCCCAACTCGGATTAATGTATTTATGTATTTTTTTAATTGACATTTTGTTTCACGTTCTTACTCTGCTCTTGCAATCCCCGCTCCATTTCCACCCTTAATTCTTTCCGACTCCAAACCCCATGTCCTATAAATGATCAAGCCACAGCTACCTCATCCCATCATACGCACAAAGTGCCCTTCTGGGGAAAAAGGTATATACAGCNTTTTCCCTCAAAACTTGGCTTGGGGAAGGGACCACACCTTTATACTAAGAACACAACCCCCACCCCATACACACACACACACACATGCCTGTGCAATCTGTAATTTGATATGATTTTGTGATAATACTCGGTTAGTTAATGTTACTGGTTCATATTCAGTCTAATTGATCACATTCTTAAGGTGTTCATGCCACATAATGACTGCTTTTCTTGTTACCGTCAGCTGCAACGCAAAAAAAATTTAAACGCATGCTTCCTTGGGTTCAATTACTGTCTCGTTACTCAGTCGTTAGTATAAAAAAACGTGTTTTTCTGGGCTCGATAACTTCATGTCATTGTTAGGTGTTTTCGACTCTTTGAACACAGAATATGAAAAGCACTGCAGTGGAGAGAACAAGAATAAAGCCCTAGCCCTTCCTCGAACCGTCAGTCATGGTGTTAGGACAGTACTCAGAAAAACACTAGTGAAGGCATACTAGTATATATAAGGTTATACGAGTAGTTACAATATGTGGAAAGACAGTTTGTTCCATAATATGCTTTTCTGGTGATAGATTATCTTGAATACTATTACCTACTATCCATTTCAGACCCCATGAGGCATCGTTTTTCGCAAATATCTTCTAAACAAACAGTTGGATCAATATGACAGTTTGGCACAGCTTGTCTGACACCGTCCCCTAATTTATGGCAGTAGAGTGCATTGCCAAGTGTGTTTAATGAAGGAGTTTACTCTTGGCTTTGACGGCGAAGCTGGCAAGAGCCGAGTAGACATTCGGACAGGGGAAGGTTTGAGGTGACATACTTGTGACGTGTATCAAGCCACGCCCTCATTCTCCCCTCCCGTCTTCCCCTCCCTCCCTCCTTGCCTTCCTCCCCCCCGCACCCCCACCTTCCCCCTCACTCTCCCATTTACCTATCTCTCTCTCTCCTCTCTCTCTCCTCTTTTCTCTCCTCTTCTCTCTCTCTCTCTCTCTCTCCTTCCCTCTCTCGTCTCTCCCCTCTCTCTCTCTATCTCTCTCTCTCTCCTCTCTCTCCCCCCCCTCTCATCTTCTCCTCTCTCCTCTCTCTCTCGGTCACTTGCGTTGTACATGAGATATGACGCCATGCACATGTTACTTTTCTATAATGGCAGATAACCCGAAAGTATATGCTAAGTATGGTAGGTAGTTTATGCACACGACAGTGATACCTATTCCAGCGTAATTGGCTGTTGCTTAAGTGCTGTCTGAGTTTTGTTGGTAATTATACAACCATTGAAAGTTGTATATTACCCTCTTTCCCAGAAGGGCACGTTGTGCGTATGATGGGATGAGGTAGCTGTGGCTTGATTATTTATAGGACATCGGGGTTTGGGGTCGGAAAGAATTAAGGGTGGAAATGGAGCGGGGATGCAAGAGCAGAGTAAGAACGTGAAACAAATGTCAATTAAGAATACATAATACATTAATCCTTTACGTTAGGAGCGTCGACAGCGATGACTGAGATGAGCTGTTTCTCGATACTGATGATGATTAAAATAAAATATACGGTCAGTTATATGCACTATTAATCCACCCAACAGTGCCATATGACCTCTGATGTCTGGCACATTCACCTTTTTTTGGGGGCATTAAATCAATCAATTAATCCACCCAACATATACCCGATGTCTATCTTTGTCTGACGAACAGCGTTCTTGTGGATAAAGATAAAGATAAGACATCGGGTATATGTTGGGTGGATTAATAATGCATATAACTGACCGTATATTTTATTTTAATCATCATCAGTATCGAGAAACAGCTCATCTCAGTCATCGCTGTCGACGCTCCTAACGTCAGGATTAATGTATTTATGTATTTCTTAATTGACATTTGTTTCACGTTCTTACTCTGCTCTTGCATCCCCGCTCCATTTCCACCCTTAATTCTTTCCGACTCCAACCCGATGTCCTATAAATGATCAAGCCACAGCTACCTCATCCCATCATACGCACAACGTGCCCTTCTGGGAAAGAGGGTAATATACAGCTTTCAATGGTTGTATAATTACCAACAAAACTCAGACAGCACTTAAGCAACAGCCAATTACGCTGGAATAGCAAAATAGCAAAATATAGCAAATATATAGCTGGAATAGCAAAATCTCTCTCTCTCTCTCTCTCTCTTCTCTCTCTCTCTCTCTCTCTCTCTCTCTCTCCCCTCTCCCCTCTCTCTCTCTCTCTCCTCTCTCTCTCTCTCTCTCTCTCTCTCTCTCTCTCTCTCTTCCCCTCTCTCTCTATATATATATATATATATCATAGACCCTGTAGATATAATGGTCTGTGATATATATAATATATAATATATATATATTATATTATATATATATATATATTTTATATATTTATATTATATATAATATATATATATATAATATATATATATATAATTTTTATATATTTATTTATTTATAATAAATATATTTTATTTATTTATTTTTTTGCAAAGGAGGGGGCCATGGCCGCATGGCCCCCCCCCTCGGTACGCCACTGGTTACAGGATACACTTATCTACTTTGATCGCGGCAGCCATAGTCCTTCCTCCCTCCTCCTCTTCTTCTTCCTCCTCCTCCTCCTCCCTCAGTGCCTGGACCAGAGAGGTAAGCGAAACACACGAATTTCCTCCTCCCCCTCCTCCCCCTTGTCTTCCTTCGCCACGCATAACCAACCCCTGTAGCAACAAAGTGTCATAGTAACAGATTGAAGGCATTGAAGAGTGTGGGAGTGTTGCGTGTGGAATTACTAACACTTGTTGACTTGTTGTTCACCAGTGCCTTGGGTAACACGTGCAAAGCCACAGCCACATTTTTGATAATCTTTACAAGTGAGCGATGGAACACCTCAGAGAACATATGTGATAATTTATTGTGAGATAAAAAGCTTGAAGTCTTCGAAATGATATGTATATTCACAGTTTATTTATCATGTAAATATCCGTTTTCTGTGATTTCCTTTAAAGAAAACAAATATGAGATAGTAGACTATCCTAACACGCCAATTGATTGCTATTGTTTTCAGAGAGAAAGAGAGAAAGAGTGAGTGAGTGTGTGAGTGTGTGTGTGTGTGTGTGGTGTGTGTGTGTTGTGTGTGTGTGTGTGTGTGTGTGTGTGTGTGTGTGACTTTTATGAGGCATCGCTCCAATATGTATTATGACAGACTTGCGGAATCAGTTTGTCTAGTCACGCACGATCTTGGAGGAACAAGGTGTAAATAGGGGACACCCGGGAGCAAACCCAAAAACCCTTTTTGCACGCTACACTTCCCACCGTCGCGCTTGCCGCGAAACAGTGTCTCACTCACAGTGGCATTGGACCCGATGCCGACCGCAGTCAAAATGTAACCGTCGGCGCTTGCCACGCAACATTCAGCAGGTTTAATATGGCGGGCATGCCCGTTCACTCACGTGTCAGCGCCAAACACATGCTTCAAGTTATCGGCGTTAAACTAATTCTAGATATTTTTGCATTGCTATTACCTATACCATCGACACCAGAAATCGCTGTGTATTACGAGTATGTGATCAAAAATTAAATGGCAGAAATGTCGGGAAATTGCAGCGAGTGAAGAAAAAAAGTGGACAAATGTATTATACACTATTTCTTTTTGCTAATAGTTTTTTTAGAATACACAAAAAGGTTTTCGTATATTTTGTCTTGCTTAATGATATGCAGCGAATGTGGTCATGAAGTGATAGTTTGGGTCATGTTTTTCTAAACCTCCTGTGGTTATTTCATAATTTCGAGTGAGAGTACACGATATGCAGAAAACATGACTCTCACTTTGAAATCAGGAAGCGCGCTGACCGCCGAACAAAACCGTTCGTGTGGACAAAACCCCTGGCAACGGCGCTTCCCGTCGGCAAGCACCGACGGTGGTGAGTGGTAGTGTGGACGGGGCTTAAGATGGGGGTGCACGTGCCCCCCCCCCCCCCGTCGGCGTCGGCGCTTCTCGTTGATCGAGTGTTCGTCACTCAAAAGTGGCAGTGTGGACCACTGATCTATATAACATGGATCGCGGAAGCCTGGCTCAGCACTGGTTCAAACTGTCCGCCATCTTGCCAAAACCAAAACAAACCCTTTGTTTCTGCGGCTTGCGTTGCTGTCTGGTTGTGTTATCGCTTCGTCATGCCAAGCTTTTGCTGCTATGTTCTGTAAAAAACAGACACCACACACACACACACACGCACCCACCACACACACACACACACACACACACACACACACACACACACACACACCCACACACACACCCAACACACACCCACACCCACGACACACCCACACCCACACCCACACACACCACACACACACACACCCACCCACACCCACACACACCCAGACACCCACACCCACACCCACACCCCCACACACACACACACACACACACCACACACACACCCACACCCACTCCCCACCCAGCCCATCCACTCTTAATCCATCTACCCACTCCAGTCATCCACCTACTAGTTAAAAAAAAATATAGGTGGATACGGTATACTTTTTTTATATAGGTAAATATAGATATAAGTATATTTTTTTATACTTGTTAACAATTAGTGGGGAACGGAAGCAGACCTGAGTGCAGTTATGATACAAATGATCATAGCGCTTCCTAATAAGCGGTGCTTGTTCTAATGGAGATAGCTTTATTTTGCGAGAAAAAAAAAAGTATACTTTGTGGTTAAAGTTAGGTTAGGTTTCATTACAACCTATAAGGTTAGGTTAGGTTTCATTAAAACCTTTAAGGTTAGGTTAGGTTTCATTAAAACCTATAAGGTTAGGTTAGGTTTCATTAAAACCTTTAAGGTTAGCTAGGTTAGGTTTCATTAAAACCTATAAGGTTAGGTTAGGTTTCATTAAAACCTATAAGGTTAGGTTAGGTTTCTTTATTTTTTTTTGGGGGGGGGGGGGTTGCGCAAAATAAAACTATCTCCATTGCAACAAGCACCTATTGTAGGCCAAGAAAAAATAGTTGATGTCTCTGAAAACGACCGCGAAACTCTCGTCCATTATTACCAAAAGTTGTTTCGTAGTCTATATGAAACCATAGTCGTTTCGTACACTCAGCTCAGAGTTGAACTTGACTACTAGAGTTACGAAACGACACCAGGTATGTACGAAAATACTCAAAATCAGTGTACGAAACTAACTACTTTCAATTCAATATACCTAATTAAGAAAGGTTTTTTGATTAGGCCAAAGGTTTTTGATTCATTTAAACTTCCTGTAATCCCCGAGAGTAGCTTCTATGGACCACTGTGGCCCGCGCCGTACCAGTGGCCGCGGCGGTACGGGGCTGACGCCGTTATAGTGGACGAGAATGCGCGTTCGCTCTTTAGGTCAAAGTCAGACACACACCCACTCGGGGCTAACACTGCACTCTTAGCCTCTTCGCTTAACCACATACACCTAACACCTGTCACTTACACACCTGTACGGCCTCGCAACACACACCTGTCACTACACACCTGTACGGCCTCGCAACACACCTGTCACTACACACCTGTACGGCCTCGCAACACACCTGTCACTACACCTGTACGGCCTCGCAACACACCTGTCACTAGCACACCTGTACGGCCTCGCAACACCCTGTCACTATAACACCTGTACGGCCTCGCAAGACACCTGTCACTACACACCTGTACGGCCTCGCAACACACCTGTCCTACACACCTGTACGACCTCGCAAGACAAACCCGTTTACTACACACCTGTACGGCCTCGCAAAAACACCCGTTGTCTGTGTATCACCGTAAATAATGACTTGGAAGTTCGATGATGCACTAGTTGGAAGTTTAGTAGTAGTAGTAGGTGTTAATATATTTAGGTGGTAATTTGTACGTAGGTGGCAATAGTAGTAGTAGTAGTAGGTGTTAATAGTAGTAGTAGGTGGTAATATAGGCCCATCACATGCCAGCAGCCACACCCCGCCACTGCCTGGGCTGGCCCATGTATTTGCTTTGGTGTTGGCAAGATGGCGGCTGGTGGCTGGTTCTGACTTCAGTATCTCGGCCACAGCTAGCCTAGATCCGCGACCCATGTTATATAGATCAGTGGTGTGGACAGGATCCGACGAGCAAAATGTGACCGTCAGCATTGCCCGCCAAAATTCAGCAGGTTTTAAAATTGGCGGCATGCCCTCACTCACGGTCAGCGCCGACATATGCTTCAAGTTATCGCAGTTTTCACCATCTAGATATTTTTGTATTGCTATGTACCGTATACCCTCAGAACCAAGTAAGTCAACTGGGTTACGAATATGTGATCAAAATTAAATGGAGAAATAGTTGAGAAAATTTCAGCGATTAAAGACAAAAAGTGAGAAAAATGTTTTTTACACTTTCTTTTTGCTATATTTTTTAGAATACACAAAAAAATTTTCGTATATTTTCTTGCTTATGATATGCAGAAATGTGTCATGAAGATGATAGTTGGGGCAGTTTTTCTAAACCTCCTTTTGGTTATTTCATATCTCGGCTGAGAGTACACGATATGCAGAAAACATGACTCACTTTGAAATCAGGAAGGGGCAGTGGCGCACTGACCGCCCAGCAAAACCGTTCGTGTGGACACAACACTGGCTGGCATCGCGCTTCCCGTCGGCAAGCGCCGACGGGTGATTGGTAGTGTGGACGGGTAAAAACAAAACCAAAAACAAAAAAATGAAGGGAAAAAAAGAATATCATGAAAAAAGTTAATTACTCACTATGAAAATTGGAACCGAAAATAGAAAGAAGAGAAAAAAATTGAAAAAAAGTCATACATCAGAATCTGGCGTATAAAACAAAAAACAAAAATGTGAGGAAAAAAAGAATATTAGAAAATAAAGTTAATTACCATGTATCAAAATTGGAACCGAAAATAGAAAAAAAAAGCAAAAATTTTGAAAAAAAGTCATATACCATCAGAGTCTGGCGTATAAAAAAAAAAAAAACTAAAATATGAAGGAAAAAAGAATATCCGGAAAAATAGTTTATTACTCGTTGTATCAAAATTGGAACCGAAAATTTGAAAAAAGAGCAAAATTGTTGAAAAAAAGTCATATACCATCAAATCTGGCGTATAAAAAGTATGGATTCCTGACTTTTCTATTTTATTTCAATTTTCTATTAATTCCTGACTTTTTCTATTATATTTCTTGATTCTTGACTTTTTCTATTATATTTATGGATTCTTTGGTTTTTTATATTATATTTATGGATTCTTGGCTTTTTATATTATACTAGCCGCAAAGCCGCCCGCCGGGCGGACTTTTTGGCTAGCTCCTGCGGAGGGCTATTGGTGGGCCTTCGGCCCACCAAACACAGACTCTCCAGATAGCCCCTTCTAGCTTTCCTGAAATCATGGATGTAGAAATGTTATGTATTAACGCCAACCCATTCACATCACCCCCAACCATTCACTCACCCATTACCCATCACCCCCCACCATTTCACTCACCCATTACCCATCACCCCCCACCCATTCACTCACCCATTACCCATCACCACACACCCATTCACTCACCCATTACCCATCACCCCCCACCTATTCCCTCACCCATCACCCATCACCCCCAACCCATTCACTCACCCATCACCCCACACCCATTACCCATCACCCCACCCATTCACTCACCCATTTCCCATCACCCTACATCAAGGTTTCCTCAATTCTCGGAACCCACATTTTTTTTTCACAATTCTCGCTAATAGGCTACTAAAAAAAAAAAAAAAAGTTATCGGATCATCCCATAAGTGGGCTTAAAATGTGCCCCTGGTCGAGCTGGTTCCAAAACTGTGCCATATGATGGGATTGTGCCACGGGGGGCGGCACCTATCGCGGACACACACACACACAGACAGACAGACAGACAGACAGACACACTTTCGCTTATATTATTATAGATAGTAGTATAAATATTATATATATTAATATGAATTATGAATATTAGTTAAAGATATCAATTGGAGGAGAGCGTAGCAATATGCAATTTTTGTTCTGTTTTGCAGTTTATTTAAGAGTCATTCACTTGTGTTGCCACACCCCTCACTGGTGACCTAGCCGCCCCCTCGCCGGGGCCGCGCCACGCATCGCCCCAGCCCCCAGACCGCGGCACACGGGGTGGCACCGCAGGTCAGGCCCGGTGGTGGTGCTGTGTCCGTGCTGGGCCACCCAACACACCAGCTCAGGGAACATCCGCTCCATGAACTCCTGCAGCTGGTGCCCGGAATGCTGCTGCACAAGGTCACTGGCCAGCGCCAGCACCTGCTGCAGCAGCCACGCCACACTGGGGTCTTCCACCGCTGATTTCTCTTCCTGGTCATGTCTGCGTTCATCTTCGTACTCCTGCCACGACCGCACCATTACGCTGCGGTACACGGGGTGGCGCCGCAGGGCCTGGCCGGCGTGGCTTCCCAGGCCATGCTCGACCTCCCAGCACATGAGCGACAGGAAGTCTTGAAGCTGGTCACCAGAGTGACGCTTCAAGAGTTCGTCTTCCCGCCGCTGTATCTGCTGCAGCAGCCACGCCAGGCGAGGGCCTTCGATGGCCTTTGGCTAAACCAAAGCATAGTCAATATCTTCAAAATCTTGACTCAAACTCTCTGCTTCAATCGTCTCGGCCTCGCACTCCTGCAGCAGCTGCATGATCTCGCTGCCGAACTCAACGCTCCCCAGACGCAGCTTGTGCCCCAGGCTGCTGTACACCGGGTGGTGCTGCACGTCAGGCCCTGCAGTGGTGCCTCGTCCGTGCTGCGCCTCCCAGCACACAAGCTCCAGGAACTCTTGCAGCTGGTGCGGGGAGTGCCGCTGCACCAGATCATCGGCCTGCTGCACCACCTGCCGCAGCAGCCACTCCAGCCTCTGGCCTTCTCCCTCAGACTGCTCCTCGCATGTCTCCACACCTTCATCTGACTCTTCCTGGGCCTCGCTCATCAGCCTTTCCATTGCCTCAAGCACCCCCGTATCCAGCTTCTCGTCGTCGTCGTTCCCCGTGGTTATCTCTGTTTGTCTTACTTTCACCTCATCTTGAGGCTCAGCCTGTACATAAATCTGCGGCGTCGTATTCGCCTTCTCTTCCACCTTCACTTTCTTGTCGTCGACGCGTCTGACCGCATTTTCCACCTTCTGGTTCCCGACCAATGGGCAGCTTCCCTCCTCGGTCTTCACGCCTTCGTCGTTGGGCACATCTGCCTCATCGTTCACTTTCTCCTAAGCTACGTCGCAGATGCTTTCCTTGTCCCTCAAAGCTTCAGTCTCGCAGGCCGCGGCTGTAGCGTTTTCCTCCGCTGTGAACGCTATTTTCTTTTGCTCCTCATTGTTGGGCGCGTCGACAAGGACAGGAAGGTCAGGCGCAGGAACTTCATCGGCTGTGTTCAGATTCTCCACACTAGTGAAGACTTCTTCCTGGTATGTTCGCGGCCCATCTGCTGGCAAGTCCATCGCACAGTGCCGGCCAGGAAACACTTTTACTTGCAGAGAAACATTCAGCGGAGTAAAAGTTGATATATCCAGTGACAGATGAATGTTGTTTCCGTGAACGATGGTTTGTTGCTGTAAACACTGAAGCAACTTTCCCGGTCTTAGTATCTTTTTACGCAGTGTCTTTTGTCCTCTCTTCACCTTGATCCTGACGAAGGTGTCGGCGTGGAGGGTGTTGAGAGACTCCTGGTTCAAGCTCACCGGGCAGTCAGGGAACACCTTCACGGCGTCAAATATGTTCTTACACCGTGCAGGGTCGAGGTCCATGGTCGCCACGGGAACAAAGTGCTTCTTCTTGTAGCAACAGCAGGTGTCTGTGCGCTCAGCCACCAGGTGGATGGATGTCACGTGCTTTCCTTCAGGGAGACGCACCGTGCAAGTCACTGTCTCTGGGTTGATCATCATCATCGTGATAGACTTTACTTTCCAAGAGGTCTGCTAAACACCATAGGTCCTCATATTAAAGAAGTCGCTTATGCCTTTATGTTCAGCTAGGAGTTGGTACGACTCCTAACTCCTAGCTTCGCGTGATTGGCTCATCCACATCTTGGAACCTTTCAGCTCCACCAATCAGAGTCCTTCCCTGCCTCTGCCTCCGAGCTGTGCTGAGAGAGAGAGAGAGACATATCATACCTACTACATATCTTGACTACTTGTCTATCCCTCCCCCCCTCTCCTCCTTTCTCTACCCCCCCCCCCGCGAGGCCCTATCCCCCCCCACCCCCACCCCCCGCGGTGCCCTAACAGACCCCCCGGAGTGCAGGGAGGACCAGGAGCAGGCGGTGTCGGTGGCGGCGACGGAGGAAGTGCAGCTCAGGTGTGTGCTGGAGATAACTATCCCCTCTTCTTCAATGACACTCAACTGTCTTCTTCTTCTACAATGAACATTCTAGGACTATCCTTTACTAAAAATCTGAACTGGAAATCTCACATCTCATCTCTTGCTAAAACAGCTTCTAAGAAGTTAGGTGTGCTGTGGCGTCTGCGTCCTTTTTTTTCTCCCTCCCAATTGCTTGCTCTCTACAGGGGCCATATCCGCCCATGTATGGAGTATGTCTCACATGTTTGGGGAGGATCCACTCATACAGCTCTCCTAAACAGGGTTGAGTCAAAAGCTTTTCGTCTCATCAACTCCTCTCCTCTGACTGACTGTCTTCAATCTTTAAATCACCGCCGCAATGTTGCTTCTCTTGCTCTCTTCTATCGTTATTTTCATGCGCACTGCTCTTCTGAACTTGCTAACTGCATGCCTCCCCCACTCCCGCGGCCTCGCTGCACAAGACTTTCTACTCATTCTCATCCCTATTCTGTCCATCTTCCTAATGCAAGAGTTAATCAGTATCTTTACACTTTCATCCCTTTCACTGGTAAACTCTGGAACTCTCTTCCTGTTTCTATTTTTCCACTTTCCTATGACTTAAATCTTTTCAAAAGAAGAGTAACAAGACACCTCCCGAACTAAATTGGCCTACCCCTCTGTTTTTATTTTATTCTCCTACTGTCTTCTTTATAGGGACTGGCAACTAAGCGGGCTTTGTGTTATCCATTTTTGTTGTGCCCTTGGCCAGTTCTTTGTGATAAAAAAAAAGAAAAAAAAAAAAGAAGTAGTTTATAGAGTTTATTGCCAAATAACAATTATATACACATAAATAAATATATACACATTTTATAGGCATTAGTCTGCTGAGCATGAGCTCCTTAGCAGACATAAAATCAGTTAACATAATCTAAATGCGAATACGATGACGGCAATAATTTACAAATAAAGATTAACATACAAAAATATAAACTCAGTGAAAACATGTTTTTTTATATAAAAAAAAGTACCTAAATTTCAGGAGCACAAATTTACTGTATTTTCATTTTCAATCTATAAGAACTTGACTTTGTAAATTATATAAATACTGTTTAATTTAAATTTAAATATATTGAGATTATTTGCTGTTTTGATGTCATCTGGTAATGCGTTCCAACATTTCGGGCCAAAACAATATATAGAAAATTTGTACAGTGTTGTTCTTGGTTGTGGACATAACAAGTTAACATTGTTACCTCTGGTACCTAGGCTGTGATGAATCATTCTAAATATTTTTCTGTTGTTACTATTATCATTTAAATCATTATAAACAGTGAGAAGACAAAAATATTTAAGTAGTAATTCAAATTTTAGTAATTTTAACTCATTGAATAAAAAGTGTGTAGAGTCATGTTTCCCTCTATATGTTATGGTTCTGATCAATTTCTTCTGAGTGACAATAATTTCCTTTACATTTGACGGCCACGTACAACCCCAGATGGACACACAATATATAATAAGAGGATAACACAGGGAATAATATATACTTTTTAAAGCATCAGTTGTTAGATTGTAACGAATTTTGTATAATATTCCACAAGTTTTTGACAATTTTAAGCAGACTGATTGAATATGATTTTTCCAATTCAAGTTTTCATCTATGATAACCCCCAAAAATGTTTTACATGCAACCCTCTTAAGTTCACACCCATCCATATATACTGGACCCATGTTGTATACTACAGATCGATTTTGAAATAGCATATAATTAGTTTTTGTAATATTTACCTTTAATTTGTTAGCTGAAACCCATTTACTATTTTTTTCTAGTTCAGTATTTAACACCGCATTCAAGTGATCTAAGTTGTTATCCTGTAAGAGCAGATTGGTGTCATCTGCATAAAGAACATAATTAAATTTATTACTGGCATTGGAAATATAATTTATAAATACCAAGAACAGCAATGGGCCCAGTATTGATCCCTGAGGTACTCCCCTGTCAACAGTTTTCAGCACTGATGTTTTCTTATTACAATATACAGCTTGCTTCCTATTTGTCAAATAACTTGAAAATAACTTTAATGGTGTTCCTCTTATTCCTATATTATTTAGCTTATCTATTAATATTTTATGGTCCAGTGAATCAAATGCCTTAGATAAGTCCATGAATAGGCCTGCAACATAGTGTTTTCTTTCCAAATTACTATAAATTTCACTTGTGAATTTCATGATGGCTTTCTCTGTTGACTTGTTATTGCGAAATCCATACTGATTATCAGATAATAATTTAAAATCTTCCAAGAACCCTTTGAATCTATGAACAATAGCTTTTTCAAAAACTTTACTAATCGAGGGTAAAATAGATATGGGTCTATAATTATTTTCATCATCATCATCACCAGATTTAAATATTGGTATCACTTTAGCAATTTTAAGTTTGTCCGGAAAGCATCCTTGCTGGAAACATAGATTGATTATGTGGGTGAGAGGGACATCAATGTAATGTGCAGTAAGTTGGAGCAGTTTTGGTGGAATTTCATCACATCCTGGTGCTGTGTTTGCTTTTATAGAATTTAAATATTGATTAACCTCTTCCCTAGTAACAGGATAAAGGTAAAAAGAAATTTCCGATGGATTATTGTAAAATTGAGAGGGAGAGTTTTGCTGTGCACTTGTTTGTTGCGGCGGGGAACCAGCTTTTTTTAAGAAATGTTCATTAAAAATATTTGCAGTGAGGCCATTACTATTTTTCAGTTTAATTTCATTACAATGATTGACTTTTTTTCTGCCCATTAGACTATTTATTGTATTCCAAATTGATTTATTATTACCTTGTTCACTCTTAAATTTATCTTGAAAATATTTGTTTTTTGCAGCTCGAAGTAATGTTACCAGCTTGTTCCTGTAAGCTTTATATCTTGGTCCATATGACAATGGCCATTTTGATGCCAACCTTTCAAGTCTGTGTTTCTCCTGGATACTAGTTTTTAATCCTGCAGTTATATAAGGGCTTCTTTCGTTTTTAACGTTAACTTTAATTTTTCTTAATGGAAAACAAGATAAAAATTTATCTTTATATAATCTGTGAAATTTATCATATGCATCATTTGCGTCGTTAATATTTATAATTTGCAACCAATTTTCATTTGATATTTCTTCCGCAAATAAATTGATATTGATGTCAGAAAAAAATCTTCTTTCTACATATGCATCACACTTATTTACAACTTTTCTAAACTGAGAGTATACTGCAAAATGATCTGTTATATCAGTATATACTATGTAATTGTTTATATTATTTTCCAGATGTGAGGTCCATATATGATCTATTAATGAGGCACAGTTTTCAGTAACTCTCGTGGGTTTTTGTTGTTAATGGGAAGCAGCCATGTGAATACATAACGTTTATGAAATCAAAGACTCCTGATTCAGTTGCTTTAAGTAAATCTAAGTTCCAATCCCCCAGAAAAAATATTTTGTTGTACTTTTTTATCGCTGTATAATCAAATATTGTCTTTAAAGCTTAAGAAATTCAAGCATGTTCCCCTTTGGCGGCCTATAGACAGATGCAAACAAGTTGATTTCCTTACCATTATTCACTTGTACACAGACACACTCAAAAAATGGTTCCATCATACAACACTCCTTAATGATACAAGAACTATACCTACTGGATATATATATACACACACCTCCACCTTTCCTATTTCTGTTCATTGCGTACATATCATAACCTTTTAAAACATACAATGCTTCGATGTTATTATCTAACCTAGTCTCCGAGAACCCCATCACATCAAATTTATCCTTATCGGTTAAACACTGATCAATTAATATTTGGAGATTACTAGCTAGACTTCTAATGTTCATACTTAATACCGAAAATACATCAACTTCACTTAATTTTACTTTAACATCATTTAAATATATATACTGTGAAAATTTATGTGTCATGTTCCCCATATCAATAATAAATGAATCAACATTACTGTTCATATCTTGTTCTAGATCAAGCGGATTAAATATCATCTGATCAAGTTCATTTACATACAAATAGTTTGTGTGGACTGTGTCACTGTTGGTAAGCCTTTCAAGTTCAACATTACTAATAGAATAAAAAGGAAGGTACTGATTGACAGCCATCATTATGCTAAAGTTCTCGTTACTTTTCACGTAGTAGTAGTAGTAGTAGTAGTAGTAGTAGTAGTAGTAGTAGTAGTAGTAGTAGTAGTGTATAGTAGTAGTAGTAGTAGTAGTAGTAATAGTAGTATAAATAGTAGTTGTAATAGTAGAAGGTAGGGATAGTAATAGTGCAATAGCTTATCTATAAACTATTGTATCCTAGCCGTATTCTATAAGCCGTATCCTAGCGCTTCGTGTCCTGGTGGAACGCCGACGTGAGTTTCGACAGGGGATGCTTGCAGCCTATGTTGATCTCAAGAAGGCGTTTGACTCAGTGCATCGTGAGTCACTTTGGGATCTTTTGCGACTTTGCGGGATTCCTGCAAGGACTATTGGTTTGGCAACTGGTCCGTATTCTGGGACTGAGAGTGCTGTAAAGTGTGGGGCAGGTGTATCCAGCTTCTTTCCTGTTAATACAGGAGTGAGGCAAGGGTGCGTCCTTGCCCCATCACTTTTCAACGCTTGTATGGACTGGGTATTGGACAAGGGTTGTAGATCAAAGTGATTGTGGAGCATCCGTCGGCAACACCAAGATCACTGATCTTGTTTTGCCGATGAGCAGTAATCTTTGCTGAGTCCGCTGGAAGTCCTGGTGAGGCTCTCGAGGCGCTGCAAAGAGGAGGCAAAGCCTTTGGGACTTTATATTTCCCCGGGTTAAGACCAAGGTCCAGGTGTTTGGAGATTTACTAGATGAAGCAGTACAGTCTGTTTTATGCTGCGGCGAGGACAATGAGGTTCTTAAAAAGTTTTACATACCTTGGTACCGCAGTCCATAATGACGGCGGGTCACGTCAGAAGTCTACGGCGGATTGGCATAGCCCACGTGCTATGGGCTCGCTCAGCGGAGTATTTTGGGATTAAACCCCTCACCACACACCCATTCACTCCCCATTACCATCACCCCCCATCTATTCCCCCCATCACCCATCACCCCCCACCATTCACTCACCCATTACCCATCACCCCCGACCCATTCACTCACCCCCTTACCCATCACCCCCCATCTATTCCCTCACCCATCACCCATCACCCCCACCCATTCACTCACCCGTCACCCCCCACCCATTACCCATCACCCCAAACCCCTTCACGTCACCCATTACCCATACCCTACATCAAGGTTCCTCAATTCTCGCAACCCACTTTTTTTTACAATTATCGCTAATAGGCTGCTAAAAAAAAAAAAAAAAAAGTGATCGGATCATCTCATAAGTGGGCTTAAAACTTCCCCTGGTCAACCTGGTTCCAAAATGTGGTATATGATGGGATTCCGCCACGGGGGTGGAACCTATACCCACACACACACACCACACACACACAACACACCCACACACACACACACACCACACACACACACCACAAAACAAAACACACAACAATTTGCTTTATTATTTATTATATATATATTTATATATATATATATATATATATATATATATATAATAATATATTATATTTTATA
>JACEEZ010015560.1:0-31848 GCA_016584305.1 Chionoecetes opilio | reverse complement strand
CCTTATATACAAGAACTATACCTCTGGATTATATATCACACACCTCCCCCTTTCCTATTTGTTCATTGCGTACATATATACTTTAAACATACAAGCTTCGATGTTATTATCTAACCTGGTCTCCGAGAACCCATCACATCAAATTTATCCTTTTTGGGTTTTAAACCCCGATCAATTAATATTTGGAGATTACTAGCTAAAATTCTAATGTTCATACTTAATACCGAAAATACTTTCAACTTCACTTAATTTTACTTTAACTCTTTTAAATTTTATATACTGTAAAATTTATGTGTCAGTTCCCCATATCAATAATAAATTAATCAACATTACTGTTCATATCTTGTTCTAGATCAAGGGGATTAAATATATTCTGATCAATTTCATTTAATACAAATAGTTTGTGTGGACTGTGTCACTGTTGTAAGCTTTTCAAGTTCAACATTACTACTAGAATAAAAGGAAGGTACTGATTGACAGCCATCATTATGCTAAGTTCTCTTTACTTTTCACGTAGTAGTAGTAGTAGTGTAGTTAGTAGTAGTAGTAGTAGTAGTAGTAGTAGTAGTAGTATAAAAGTAGTAGTAGTAGTAGTAGATAGTAATAGTAGTATAAATAGTAGTTGTAATAGTAGAAGGTAGGGATAGTAATAGTGCAATAGCTTATCTATAAACTATTGTACCCTAGCCGTATTCTAAAAAGCCGTATCCTAGCGCTTCTGTGTCCTGGTGGAACGCCGACGTGAGTTTCGACAGGGGATGCTTTGCAGCCTATGTTAAATCTCAAAAAGGCGTTTGACCTCAGTGCAGCGTGAGTCACTTTGGGATCTTTGCGACTTCGCGGGATTCCTGCAAGGACTATTGGTTTGGAACCGGCCCGTATTCTGGGACTGAGAGTGCTGTAAAGTGGGGGCAGGTGTATCCGCTTCTTTCCTGTTAATACAGGAGTGAGGCAAGGGTGCGTCTTTGCCCCATCATTTTCCCAACGCTTGTATGGACTGGGTATTGGACAAGTTGTAGATCAAAGTGATTGTGGAGCATCCGTCGGCAACACCAAGATCACTGATCTTGTTTTTGCCGATGATGCAGTAATCTTTGCTGAGTCGCTGGAAGTCCTGGTGATGGCTCTCGAGGCGCTGCACGAGGAGGCAAAGCCTTTGGGACTTGAGTTCTCCTGGCTTAAGACCAAGGTCCAGGTGTTTGGAGACTTACTAGATGAAGCAGTACAGTCTGTTCATGCGTGCGGCGAGGACAATGAGGTCTTAAAAAGTTTTACATACCTTGGTACCGCAGTCCATAATGACGGCGGGTCACGTCAAGAAGTCTTACGGCGGATTGGCATAGCCCACGGTGCTATGGACTCGCTCAGCGGGAGTATTTGGCGTTGTCGGTACCTGTGCAGGAGGACAAAGATCCGGATCTTCAAGTCGCTTGTGATCCTTGTCTTACTATATGGTTGTGAAACATGGACACTAAATAGTGACTTGAAGAGACGAATCAATGCCTTTGGTAATAAGTGCCTTCGCAGAATCATGGGGTATCGCTGGGATGATTACGTGTCAAATCAGCGATTGCACCGTGAGACTGAATCGAGGTCTATTACCTGCATTTATGGCAACCCAACTTCGGCTTAGGGGCATGTGGACGCTACCCTGAAACCATCCTTCCCATGGGTTTTATCTTAAGAGACAACCGGCGGGGGGGAAACCCAAGGGGGGGCCCCACAAGGCTCGGGGCTGGGGCAATTTGAGTTTCTTGTCGAGGTGCTTGGTATGGGAAAAGGAGCCTGCAGGGAGACTCGCGCGTGGTGACCCCCGGGATGGCGTCTGGGGTTTTGGCGAGGCGACCCCCCCCCGGCGTTGCCCCCAATGATTGTTGATTACTATAAGAAATAAAATTTAAAAAAAACAAAAAAAAACATGAACCTAAAAAATAGGCCCCTGCCAAGACCCTTTTTCCCCGGGTCTATGACTCTGTTTATACACCTGCACGAGCTTCTAATTTGCATCGAAAATTTTTTTTGTGGTTTGCTGCGGCGAATTATGCCTGAGGGAAAACCAACGTTACTTTTCCATATTTTTTTTTTTTTTTTAAAGAACTTAAAAATTTTATGTTATAGCTAAACTTTTGCCTCTCCCAGGGGAAAGGATTTTTTTGGCAGCTCCTGCGGAGGGCTTTCTCAGACTCCCCAGATATACAAAACTTCCAGATACCCCTTCTAATTTTCCGAAATCATGGATGTAGAAATTATGTATTAAGCCAAAACCCCATACATCACCCCCAACCCATCCCCAAACCCAAAACCCTCACCCCCCCCATTTCACTCACCCATTCCCCATCCCCCCCCACCCATTCACACCCTTTACCCACCCAAACCACCCCCCCCTTTTCAGTCACCCTACCCATCACCCCCCCAACCTATCCCTCCCCCATCCCACCATCCCCCCCCAACCCATTCACTCACCCTCCCCCAACCCCCTTTTACCATCACCCCACCCTTTCATCACCCATTCCCATCACCCTACTAAAGTTTTCCTCAATTCCGAAACCCCAATTTTTTTTTTCAAAATTCTCCAAATAGGTACTAAAAAAAAGAAAAAAAAAAGTTACCGGATACCCCAAAGTGGGTTTAAATTGCCCTGGTCGAGCGGGTTTTCAAAACTGTGCCATATGAGGGATTGTCCCACGGGGGGCGGCACCTATCGGGGAAACAACACACCAGACAGACAGACAGACAGACAGACAGACAACTTTCGTTATATTATTATGATATTCCATAAATATTATATATATATTTATAAATTATGAATATTATTTTAAAAGATATAAATTGGGAGGAGCGTAGAATATGCAATTTTTTTTCTGTTTGCAGTTTATTAAGGTCATTCACTGTGTTGCCCCCACCCCTCATGGGACCTAGCCGCCCCCCTTGCGGGGGCCCGCGCCACGCATCGCCCCAGCCCCCAACCGGGGGCACACGGGGGGACCGCGGGTCAGCCCGGGTGGGGGGCTGGTCCTGGGGGCCACCAAACACACCAGTCAGGGAAAACACCCCGTCCATGAACCCCTGCAGCTGGTCCCCGGAATGTGCTCCCCCAAGGTCAGGCCAGCCCAGCCCCTCTGCAGCAGCCACGCCACACTGGGGTCTTCCACCGCTGTTTTCCTCTTTCGGTCAGTCGCGTTATTTCGTACTCCTGCCAGACCGCCCTTTACGCTGCGGTACACGGGGTGGCGCCGCGGGCCCTGGCCGGCGTGGCTTCCCAGGCCATGCTCGACCTCCCGACATGAGGACGGGAAGTTTAAAGCTTCACCAAGTGACGTTTCAAGATTTCGTCTTCCCCCCCGCTGTATCGCTGCAGAAACCACGCCAGGCGGGGGCCTTCGATGGCCTTTGGCTAAACCAAAAGCTATCAATATTTCACAATCTTGACCAAACTCTCTGCTTAAATCGTCTGGGCCTCGCACTCCTGCAGCAGCTGCATGACCCGCTGCCAAACTCAACGCTCCCCAGAGCAGTTGTCCCCCCAGGTGCTGTACACCGGGTGGGCTGCACGTCGGGCCCGCAGTGGTGCCGTCCGTGTGCGCCTCCCAGCACACAAGCCCCAGGAACTCTTGCAGTGGTGCGGGGAGTGCCGCTGCCCCAGTCATGGCCGCCACCACCTGCCGCAGCAGCCACTCCCCCTCTGGCCTTTTCCCTCGACTGCTCCTCGAGTCTCCAAACCTTCATCTGACTCTTTGGGCCTCGCTCATCAGCCTTTCCATTGCCTCAAGCACCCCGTATCCAGCTTCTCGCGTCGTCTTCCCCGGGGTTTACCCTTTTTTGTCTTACTTTCACCTCATTTTTGAGGTCAGCCTGTACATAAATCTGCGGCGTCGTATTCCCCTTCTCTTCCACCTTCACTTTTTGTCGTCAAACGCGTCTGACCCCCTTTTCCACCTTTGGTTCCCGCCCAAGGGGCAGTTCCCCCCTCGGTCTTCACCCTTGTCTTTGGGGACACTGCCTATCGTTCACCTTCTCCAAGCTACGTCTAGATGTTTTCCCCTTTCCCCTAAAAGCTTCAGTTCGCGGGCCGGGGGCTGTAGCTTTTCCTCCGCTGGAACGCTATTTCTTTTGCTCCTTTTTTTTGGGGAGCGTCGACAGGGACAGGAAGGTCAGGCGCAAAAGAAAATTCATCGGCTGTTTAGTTTTCCCCCACACTAGTGAAATTTCTTCGGTATGTTCGCGGCCCATTGGGGCAACCATCGCACAGTCCCCGGCCGGGGAAACACTTTTACTTGCGGGAAAAACATTCACGGGGGTAAAAGTTGATAATCCAGTGACAATAATGGTTTCCGGAACGTGGTTTGGGTGCGAAAACCACGAAGCAATTTTTCCCCGGTCTTAGTTCTTTTTACGCATGTCTTTTGTCCCTCTTTTCCCTTGACCGACGAAGGTGTCGGCGTGGAGGGTGTGAGAGACTCCGGGTTAAAGCTCACCGGCAGTCGGGGAACACCTTCAGGGCGTCAAATATGTTTTCCCACCTGAGGGTCGAGGTCCATGGTCGCAGGGGAACAAAGTGCTTCTTCTTGTAGCAACAGAAGGTGTCTGTGCGCTCAGCCACCAGGTGGAGGATGCACGTGTTTTTCCCTTTCGGAGACGCCCCGTGCAAGTAACTGTTCTGGGTTGATCATCTCATTGATAGATTTACTTCCAAGAGGTCTGCTAAACCCCCTAGGTCCCATATTAAAGAAGCGCTTATCCCTTTTATTTTCAGCTAGGAGTTGTACGACTCCAACTCCTAGCTTCCCCCTGATTCCTCATCCACATTTTGGGAACCCTTCAGCCCCACCAATCAGAGTCTTCCCTGCCTCTGCCTCCGACTGTGCTGAGAGAGGAGAGAGAAAAATCATACTACATATCTTTACTATTGCTATCCCTTTCCCCCCCTCTTCCTTTCTCTAACCCCCCCCCCGCGGGCCCACCCCCCCCCACCCCCACCCCCCGCGGTGCCCAAAAACAGACCCCCCGGGAGTCAGGGAGGACCGGAGCGGGGGGGGTGTCGGGGGCGGCGACGGAGAAGTTCAGCTCAGTTGGTGGGGAGATAACACCCCCTTTTCTTCAAGGGACACTAACGTCTTCTTCTTCTAAAATGAACATTCTAGGACTACCCTTTACTAAAAATCTGAACGGGAAAATTCACATCTCTCTTGCTAAAAAGCTTCTAAGAAGTTAGGTGTGCTTGGGTCTGCGTCCTTTTTTTTTCCCCTCAATTGTTGTCTTAAAAGGGGCCATATCCCCCCATGTATGGAGATTCTCACATTTGGGGGAGGATCCCTCAACAGCTCTCCTAAACGGGGTTAGTCAAAAGCTTTTGTCTCATCAACTCCTCCCTCTAAATGATGTCTAAATCTTTAATCCCCGCGCAATGTTGTTTCTCTTGCTCTCTTCTATCGTTATTTCATGCGCCTGTCTTCTGAACTTCTACTGCTTGCCTCCCCCCCACTCCCGCGGCCCGTTGCAAAAGACTTTCTACTCTTCTCATCCCTATTCTGTCCTCTTCCTAATGCAAATTTAATCAATCTTTTCACTTTATCCTTTTTCACTGGTAAATCTGGAACTTCTTCCTTTTCTATTTTTCCACTTTCCCCATGACTTAAAATCTTTTTCAAAAGAAGAGAACAAGACACCTCCCGAACTAATTGGCCTAACCTCGTTTTTATTTTTTCTCCTACGTTTCTTTATAGGGCTGGAAACCCTAAGCGGTTTGGGGTTATCCATTTTTGTTGTGCCCTTGGCCAGTTCTTTGTGATAAAAAAGAAAAAAAAAAAAAAAGAGTTTATAAGTTTTTCCCAAATAAAAATTTTAATACACATAAAAAAATATATACACATTTTTTATAGGCTTTAGTCGTGACATGAGCTCCTTAGCAGACAAAAAAATCAGTTAACATAATCAAAAATGCAATCGATACGGCAATAATTTACAAAAAAAATTTAAACTAAAAAAATTTAAACTCAGGAAAACTGTTTTTTTATATAAAAAAAAGTCCCAAAAATTTCAGGAGCACAAATTTACTTATTTTCTTTTCAATTTAAGAACTTGATTTGTAAATTATAAAATACTGTTTAAGTTAAATTTAAATATATTTGAGATTTTTTTGCTGTTTTGAGTCATCGGGTAATGCGTTCCAACTTTTCGGGCCAAAACAATATATAGAAAAATTGTACAGTTTTGTTCTTGGTTGTGGACAAACAATTAACTTTGTCCTCGGGTACCTAGGTGGATAAAAATTTTCTAAATATTTTTCTGTTGTATTTTATCTTTTAAAATCATTAAAAACA
This sequence comes from Chionoecetes opilio, assembly GCA_016584305.1. Classification (NCBI taxonomy): domain Eukaryota; kingdom Metazoa; phylum Arthropoda; class Malacostraca; order Decapoda; family Majidae; genus Chionoecetes; species Chionoecetes opilio. The sequence continues at coordinate 25,528 of JACEEZ010015560.1, read as the reverse complement.
GTAGAAGAAAAATTTTTTAATTTAGTAATTCAAATTTTTAGTAATTTTTAACTCATTGAAAAAAAGGGTAGAGTCATTTTTCCCTCAAATTTTTATGGTTCTGATCATTTCTTCTGAGGAAAATAATTTCCTTTCATTGACGGCCAGTACAACCCCAGATGGCACACAATATATAATAAGAGGATAACCGGGAAATAATATTACTTTTTAAAGCATCAGTTGTTAATTGTAAAAAATTTTGGATAATATTCCCCAAGTTTTTGAAAATTTTTAAGGGAATGAAAATTTGTTTTTTTCAATTCAATTTTCATCATGATAACCCCAAAAAATTTTTACATGAAACCCCTCTTAAGTTCACACCCATCCATATATACGGACCCATTTTGGTATACTACAGATCGATTTTGAATAGCATATAATATTTTTTTGTAATTTTTCCCTTTTTAATTTTTAGGAAACCCTTAATTTTTTTCTGTTCAGATTAACACCGCATTCAATTTTTAAAGTTGTTATCCTGTAAGAGCAATTGGGGGCCCTGCAAAAAAAGAAAAAATTAAATTTTTAAATGGCTTTGGGAAATATCATTTTAAATACCAGAACAGCAAGGGGCCCCAGTATTGACCCTGGGGTACTCCCCTGTCAACAGTTTTCAGCACTGAGTTTTCTTATTAAATATACATTTTTCCATTTGTAAAATAACTTAAAAATAACTTTAATGGTGTTCCTCTTTTTCCAAATTTATTAGCTTATCATTAAAATTTTTTTATGGTCCAGTGAACCCAATGCCTTAGATAGCCATGAATGCGCAAATAGTTTTTTTTTTTCCAAAATTATTTAAAATTTCACTTGGAATTTCATTTGGCTTTCTGTTGACTTGTTATGCGAAACCAACGATTATCAGATAAAATTTAAAATCTTCCAAAAAACCCTTTGAATCTATGACAAAGTTTTTAAAAAAACTTTTACTAATGAGGTTAAAAAAAATTGGGGTCAAATTTATTTTCATCATCATCACCCCAGATTTAAATTTGGTACATTAGAAATTTTTTAATTTTGCCCGGGAAAAGCACCCTTTGCTGGAAACATAGATTGATTATGTGGGTGAAGGGAATAAATGTAATGTGGGCAGTAAAAATTTTGACCCTTTTTGGTGGAATTCATCACTCCTGGTGCTGTTTTTGTTTTTATGAATTTAAATTTGTTTTAACCTCTTCCCTAGAAAACGGTAAAGGTAAAAAGAAATTTTCGAGGATTTTTTGAAAAATTGAGAGGGGATTTTTGCTGTGCACTTGTTTGTGCGGGGGGGAACCAGTTTTTTTTAAGAAATTTCATTAAAAATATTTGCAGTAGGCCCATTCATTTTTAGTTAAATTTCTTTAAAATGATTGACTTTTTTTCTGCCCATTAGACATTTTTTGTATTCCAAATTGTTTTATTATTACCTTTTTCACTTTAAATTTATCTTGAAAATATTTTTTTTTGCAGTCAAGTAGTGTTGCAGCTTGTTCCTGTAAGCTTTTATTTTGGTCCATATGCCAGGCCCTTTTTGATCCCAAACCTTTTCAAGTCTGTGTTTCTCCGGATCTATTTTTAACCCTGCAGTTATAGAAGGGTTCTTTGTTTTAACGTTAAATTTAATTTTTTTTAAGGGAAAAAAAGACAAAAAATTATCTTTAATAATCTGTGAAATTATCATATGCATATTTGCGCGTTAATATTTATAATTTGAACCCAATTTTTTTTGTATTCTTCTGCAAAAAAAATTGATATGATTCAAAAAAAAAATTTCTTTCTAATATGCATCACCTTATTACAATTTTTTCTAAATGGAGTATACTGCAAAATGATCTTTATTCAGTATATACTATGTATTGTTTATATTATTTTCCAGATGTGAGGTCCATATAGTCTTTTAAGGGGCACATTTTTCAGAACTCTCGGGGGTTTTTTGTTGTTAAGGGGAAGCAGCCAGGGAATACAAATTTTTTATGAAATCAAAACCCCTGATTCGGGTTTGTTTTAAGTAAATTAAGTCCAAATCCCCCAAAAAAAAATTTTTTTTGATTTTTTTTAGCTGTAAAATAAAATTTTGTCTTTAAAGCTTTAAGAATTCAAGCATTTTCCCCTTTGGCGGCCTATAGACGATGCAAACAAGTTATTTCCTTACCATTTTTCACTTGTACACAGACACAAAAAAAATGGTTCCATATACAACACCCCTTTAAGATACAAGAACTAACCTACTGGTATATATATACACACACCTCCACCTTTCCTATTTTGTTCTTTGCGTACTATTATAACCTTTAAAACATACAATGCTTCGATTTTTATTATTAACCGGGTTCCAGAACCCCATCACTAAAATTTTTACCCTTATCGGTTAAACACGATCTTTAATTTTGGGTTTACTAGACATTTCTAATGTTCAACTTAATACCGAAAATACTAAACTTCACTTAATTACTTTAACTCATTAAATATAATACTGTAAAATTTAGTGTCATGTTCCCCATATCAATAATAAATTAATCAACTTTACTGTTAACTTGTTCTGATCAAGCGTTTAAATATCATCTGCATTTCATTTACATACAAATAGTTTGTGTGGACTGTTTTCACTGTTGGTAACCCCTTTCAAGTTTAAACATTACAAATAGAAAAAAAAGGGGAAGGTACGATTGACACCCCTCTTTATGCAAAGTTCTCGTTACTTTTCAGTAGTAGAAAGTAGTAGTAGTAGTATTAGGTAGTAGTAGTAGTAGTAGTATTAGTAGTGTAGTATAGTTAAGTATATGTTTTTGAGTAGTAAATTGTAGTATAAAAGTAGTTTTAATAGTAGAAGGAGGATAGTAATAGTGCAATAGCTTATCTATAAAAATGTATCTAGCCGTATTTTAACCCGACCAGCGCTTCGTGTCCGGGTGGAACGCCGACGTGAGTTTCGACAGGGGATGCTTGAACTATGTTTCCAAGAAGGCGTTTGACCAGGACGTGAGTCACTTTGGGTCTTTTGCGACTTCGCGGGTTTCCCAAAAGGTATTGGTTTGGCAAGGTCCGTATTCGGGGAAAGAGAGTGCTGTAAAGTGGGGGCAGGTGTACCCAGCTTTTTCCTGTTAATACAGGGTGAGGCAAGGGTCGCCCTTTGCCCCATCATTTTTCAACGCTTGTATGGACTGGGTAGGGGACAAGGTTGTGATAAAGTGATTGTGGAGCATCCGTCGGCAACCCCAAAGATCACTGATCTGTTTTTGCCGGGGATGCAGTAATCTTTGTGAGTCGCGGAAAAGTCCTGGTGATGGTCTCGGGCGCTGCACAGGAGGCAAGCCTTTGGGACTTGAGTTCTCTGGCTTAAGACCAAGGTCCAGGGGTTTGGAGACTTACTAGATGAAGCAGTACAGTCTGTTCATGGTGCGGCAGGGAAAAGAGGTCTTAAAAAGTTTACATACCCTTGGTACCGCATCCAAATGACGGCGGGGACGTCAAAGGCTTACGGCGGGTTTCTAGCCCCCCGGGGTATGGGCTCGCCCCCGGGAGTATTTCGTTTTTCGGTCCTGTCGGAGGACAAAGATCCGGGTTTCAAATCCTTTGATCCTTTCTACTATATGGTTGTGAAAAGGGCACTAAATAGTGACTTGAAGAACGAATCAATGCCTTTGGTAATAAGGCCTTCGCAGAATCATGGGGGATCGTGGGATGATTGTGCAAAACAGCGATTGACCCTGAGACTGAATCGAGGCTATTACCTGCATAGTGCGCAACGCCCAAATTTGGCTATATGGGGGATTGGCACGCTACCCCGAAAAACCCATCCTTCCCATGGTTGTATCGTAAGAGACAATCCGGCGTGGAGGAAGCCAAGGGGGGGGCCCCCAAGGCTCGTGGCTGGGGCAAGTTTATGTTTCTTTTCGAGAGCTCTTTGGGAGGGAAAGGGCCTGCATGGAGATCGCGGTGGTGACCCCCGGGGTGGCGTGTAGGGTTGGCGAGGGGACGCGCCCCCCGGGTATGCCCCAATATTTTATGATTTTTTAAGAAATAAAATTAAAAAAAAAAAAAAAAAAATGACCATAAAATAGGGCCCCCAAGACCCCTATATCTCAATGGGGCTAGACTCGCTTTTTCACCGCACGAGCTTCATTTAAATTTTATCGTAAACTTTTTTTTTGGTTTGCTGCGGCGAAAATTTATGCCCCGAGCGGACACAACGTTTCATTTCCTATTTTTTTTTTTTTTTTTTTAAAAACTTAAGAATATTTTGTTTCTAGCCTAACTTTTTGCCTCTATAGCGGGGGGACTTTTGGCTAGCTCTCGGAGGGCATTTCAGACCTTCCAGTATACAGACTTCCGATAGCCCCTTCTAATTTTCCAAAAAACATGGTGTAGAAATGTTGTATAAGCCCAAACCCATTCACATCACCCCCAAAACCCTTCACTCACCCATTTCCCATCACCCCCCCCCATTACTCACCCATTAAACCCCCTCCAACCCCCCCCCCATACCACCATTACCCCATCACCCCACACCCATTCCCCCCATTACCCATCACCCCCCACTATTTCCCCCACCATCACCCCTCACCCCAACCCCTTTACTAACCCCTACCCCCCCAAACCCCTACCCACCCCCAAACCCTTCACTCAACCCCTTTTCCCTACCTACATCAAGTTTTCCTCAATTTTCGCAACCCAATTTTTTTTTTACTTCCGCTAATAGGTACAAAAAAAAAAAAAAAAAAGTTACCGGATCATCCCTAAGTGGGTTAAAGTGCCCCTGGGCGAGCTGGTTTCAAAACTGTGCCATAGATGGGATTGTGCCACGGGGGGCGGCACTATCGCGGACACACACACACACAGACAGACAGACAGACAGACAGAACACTTTCCTTTTATTATTATAAAATAGTGCATAAATTTATATATAAATGAATTTTAATTAGTTAAAAATACAATTTGGAGGAGAGCGTAGCAATATGCAAATTTTTTTTCTGTTTTGCAGTTTTTTTAAGAGTCATTCACTTTGTTTCCCCCCCACCCCTCACTGGGGCCTAGCCCCCCCCCCGCCGGGGCCGCGCCACGCATCGCCCCACCCCCCGACCGCGGCACAGGGGTGGCCGCAGGTCAGGCCCGTGGGGGGTGCTGTGTCCGTGCTGGGCCCCCCAACACACCAGCTCAGGGGAAAATCCTCCTGAAAATTGCAGCTGGTGCCCGGGAAAGCTGCTGCCCAAAGGGCCTGGCCAGCGCCAGCACCTGCTCACAGCCCCGCCACACTGGGTCTTCACCGTGATTTTCTTTCTGGCATGTCTCGTTATCTTGTATCCGCCACGACCGCCCCCCTTACGCTGCGGTACCGGGTGGGCCCCAGGGCCTGGCCGGCGTGGCTTCCCAGGCCATGCTCGACCTCCCGCACATGGCGACAGGAAGTTTGAAGTGGTCACCAGAGTACGCTTCAAGAGTTCGTCTTCCGCCCCTTTTTCTGCTGCAGCGCCACGCCAGGGAGGGCCCTTTAAAAACCTTTGGCTAAACAAAAACATAGTCAATATCTTCAAAATCTTAAAATCAAACTTTCTTTTCAATCGTCTCGGCCCCGCACTCCTGCACAGCTGCATGATCTCGTGCCGAACTCAACGCCCCGACGCAGCTTTTGCCCCCGGCTGCTGTACACCCGGGTGGGGCTGCACGTCGGCCCTGCAGTGGTGCCTCTCCGTGCGGCCCCCCAGCACACAAGCTCCCGGAACTCTTGCAGCTGGTGCGGGGGGGGGCCGCTGCCCCCAGTCATCGGGCCCGCGCACCACCGCCGAGCAGCCACTCCACCTCTGGCCCTTTCCCTCAGACTGCTCCCCGCAGTCTCCACACCTTCATTTCTCTTCTGGGCCCCCGCTCATCAGCCTTTCCATTTCCCAAGCACCCCCGTTCCAGCTTCCGTCGTCGTCGTTCCCCCCTGGGTTTTCTCTGTTTGTCTTTCTTTACCTATCTTTAGGGTCAGCCGTACATAAAAACTGCGGCGTCGATTCGCCTTCTCTTCCACCCTTTTTCTTTTTTGTCGTCGACGCGTCTGACCGCATTTTCCCCTTCTGGTTTCCCCACAAAGGGCAGCTTCCCCCTGGTCTTCACCCCCCTTCGTCGTTTTGGGGAATCTGCCTCTCGTTCATTTTTTCCCAAGCTACGTGAGTGCTTTCCTTGTCCCCAAAGTTAGTTCGCAGGCCGCGGCTGTAGCGTTTTCCTCCCCTGTGAACGCATTTTCTTTTGCTCCTCATTGTTGGGGGCGTCGACAAGGACAGGAAAGGCAGGCGCAGGAACTTCATCGGCTGTGTTTAGATTCTCCACACTAGTGAAACTTCTTCCTGGTATGTTTTGCGGGGCCCCTCGCGGGAAGTCCACGCACAGTGCCGGCAGGAAAAATTTTCTTGCAGAGAAACATTCAGGGAGTAAAATTGATATATCCAGGGAAAATGAATGTTGTTTCCGGAACGATGGTTTGTTGTGTAAAAAACGAAGCACTTTTCCCTCTTGTTTTTTTACGCATGTCTTTTGTCCCCTCTTCACCTTGATGACGAAGGGGGGGCGTGGAGGTGTTTAGAGACTCCTGGTTTAAGCTCACCGGGGAGTCAGGGAACACCTTCACGGCGTCAAATTGTTCTTACACCGTGCGGGGCGAGGCCCTTGGGCGCCACGGGAACAAAAATGCTTCTTCTTGTAGCAAAAAGCAGGTTCTGTGCGCTCAGCCACCCGGTGGATGGATGTCACGTGCTTTCCTTAGGGAACCCCACCCTGCAAGTCACTGTCTCTGGGTTGATCATATCATCGTGATAGACTTTACTTTCCCAAAAGTCTTTCTTTAAAAAACCATAGGTCCCCCATATTAAAGAAGTCGCTTTTGCCTTTTTTTCAGCTAGGATTTGGTACACTCCCAACTCCAGCTTCGCTGATTTTTTTCATCCACATCTTGGAACCTTTCAGCTCCACCAATCAGAGTCCTTCCCCGCCTCTGCCTCCGAGCTTGCTGAGGAGGGGAGAGAGACATTCTACCCACTACATATCTTGAAAATTTGTTACCCCCCCCCCCTTTCCTTTTTCTACCCCCCCCCCCCGAGGGGAAACCCCCCCCCCCCCCTCCTCCCCCCCCGGTGCCCAACAGACCCCCCCGGGGTGCAGGGGGGCCAGGAGAAGGGGGGTGTTGGTGGCGGCGCGGGGGAAGTGCACTCAGGTGTGTGCTGCAGGCCAACCCCCACAGGGGAGTGTCGCGGAAGGGAGAGAGAGAGAGAGGGGCCCCGCGCCTTATCTTCAAAGGGAAGACGTGGTGCGCCAGGGCGAGTGGAGGGGGCTGGGGGTACCTACCCTGAGGGCCCACCTTTAGACCCACATCGAGCAGCCGTAAGAGGGCTTTGGGGAAGCTGGCATCCTAAGGGGATGTGTGGGGTTCTTGACAGCCAGGGGCGGAGATCCTGTACGAAGGCAGGTTCGCTCCTCCTGGAAAAAGGGGCCTTTCGGGGTCGGCACGGCGAACAAGCGCCTCCCTCTCCCTTTACGAGGTCCAGGGTTGTGCGGTGAGGGTCCTCGGGGACAACGGTGCCGGCAGGATCCACGACGCCACGCCTCCGCCCACAGAACGTGGCGGGGGCCCCGGTGTAAAAGGTGCATCGCCGCGGGAAGGAGGAAAAAATGGCCCGGGGGAAAATAGCCCTTTATGGTTATAAAGTGACAGACAAAAATCATAACAAAAAAATACAAATCAAAAGACACAAAACAAATAAAAAAATAAAAAAAATACAAGATTACCCCATAAGTATTTTTAAGTACGGTTTTTTCGGTAAACTTTAAAGGCAGTTTTTTTTTTGTTTTTTCTTAAAGTATACAAAAAGTTGGCCTAATTATGGTGTTTATGAATAATGAACCGGTAACAAAAAAGGAATCAGATCATTATGTTGGGGATGAAGGCTTCTTTTTTATAAAAAGTATTAGGGGTGAAAAAAAGTTGCAACACCCTTCCTTGCTGACTACTGTGTCTTTTTATTATAGTATAGTGTCTTGTCCCCATACCTGCTTGCTTCCTGGTCAACACGTGGATTCAGCTGCCCTTTCCGGGTCGAGTAGAGTTTTTTCCGATAAGTAGATGGGGCATTACAAGGGTTATGGTCTTTTGCGGTTTTGGTTAAGACTGATTTATTTAAGTTGATCACATTTTTTTTAACCTAAGAATTATTTGTTATTCCTCACATTTTTCATATACATTTACCCGCACTTTAGCCTCTGGGGTGTTCGGTTAACACGGAGTAACCAAACGTCAAAGTGATTTTTTTTTCTTTTTTTACATTAAAAACCTATAGCGCCAGTAGGGATTTATCCCATGGAGGGACTGATGGTTGTTGGCCCCCCGCCCGTTGGTTGGCGCAGGCTGGATTTTTATAGGACACCCGTGATGTTATAGCTGAAGTCAGTTTTTATGCGGTCTACCTTAGTTTTAAGGCACCGGGAAAGGTCTCAAGATTAAAAAAGATGTCGACTAAGTGGATGGTTTACGGTGAAACCAACACCTGTACGGCGCACCAAGGTCAGATCAGTATCTAACTCACCCTTTAACATGTGTAAGTCTGATTAATATGCCCAAACACTCGTCGTAATGCAGAATGGTTTATGAATCATGAATACAGTAACAGATTTTATGTTTCTTGATAAAGAAATGCTACTGATTTTTCATATGGCTAAGAATGGAAGGGGGGTACAAACCCCCCCCGGAAGGAGGTCAGGTCAGGGGCCGGGGGGAGGCAACGAACTGAATTGACCCTTTCCCCCCTTTTATATTTTTTTACTGCTTCTTTATAGGGACTGAAAACTAAAAAGGGGTTTTTTTACCCTTTTTTGCCCTTGGCCCGTCCCATGTGATGTCAAAAAAAAAAAACTCGACACCAGAAGCCAACTCACATAGGGCCTTCTTTGTCTTAACGAGGGGTGTGTAAGGCTGTCATCACCACCAAACACCACCACTGTAACTATCACCATCATAAGTTTTACTACTTTTTTTCACTTTTTTTCCTGCCGGTCTTTCATCACCCCCCCACTATGCCACCCTTAGACGTCTACTACTTTTTTTTACTTATTTTCCTGCCCGGGCTTGGCTGAAGAGTGTGGGGTGTGTGGGGGACCCCTTTTTTTTTGCATTTTCCCCCTAAAAACTTAGAAACATTGTGGTAGAAGGTAGCCACATAAGCAGCCTCGTTTGGTCCGTGGGGTGTTTTCTGTCTGTTTTTTCCTTTTTTATCCTTTCTACTCCCTTTCTTCTGCTGTTTTTTCCATCGCTGTCATCATCATCACCACCATCATCTCATCACACCCGCCTCCTCTGGATTTTAGAAAAATTACAAAGACGTGCAGTGATGGCGGGGAAAGATGAAGCCGCCTACCACCACACTCACGCTCCCTTCAAGCCTGCAAATGAACGACTCCATCTCATAGTTCATTAATCCTTTAAAAAAGCAGCGGTCTTTATGGCGGGTGGGCGGTGTAGGCATAATAGCCCGGCCATAACCACTATATCTCTGGTGTTTAGCCCGTGTTTTTAAATCGCGCGTGCATATGGCCCAAGGGATCGTCAGTTTTATAGAACGTTTGGGGTGGGAAGCTGTACACCGCACTCATCTCCGTAAATGGATTTTTTTTTTTGTTTTTATTCCCTACAGTTTTTATACTGTGAATAAAAAAAGGTTCTACCCCATCCAAACCTTGTTCAAAAACAATTGGTACGTGCCGGTTTCCTGGACATTCGGGCTTAAACATTTACAAGTGTGGGTCCTGCTATGACCTCCCCGGAACAAGGAGATTCCCCTGAAAAATGCCGAGGGGGAACGTAAAATGGAGACGACGAGGATTTGGGGTTTTCGCGGGCAGCATGTGGTCGCGCGTAAAAACATTCACAGATTTGTTGAGTCGCGGAAAGGGTGGTGTGTCCCCCCGTTTGCGCTCTCTCACCAAGGGGGCGTGTGCCACAAAACTGGGGCTTTGGGAAAAAGAAAACGAGAGGGAACCCCGTTGGCTGCAGCAAGCCAAACGACCTTCCAGCGGTCATTTTAACCCTTGGGGAGGAAGAGACCCACATTGCGCTGTGCCAAAAACCCCCTGTTTTTTTCCCAGAAGGTGTACTTTTCAAATTTCCGGTGCCCTGTCAATGCCTTTACATCTAAATTTCAGCATAGAAAAAAAGTGCAGTGAACCAAACGTAAAAAAAAAGTGCAAGTGTCTCGCAACCAAACACAGCAAAAAGAAAAAACTGCTGGTTGCAATTCGATAAAACTAAAAGTAAGGCTGAGTTTTTTATTTATTTTTCATTTTTGTAGCCCCACTCAGGGGAGGCGACTATGTTGTGGTAAATGGCGTTTGGGGGGAAGTCCCCTTTAAGTATCTCTGAAAGGTTGAATGAGGAGTGAAAGGCGTGGACCCCCTTTTACGGGGATCTTTATACTTTTTATGTTTGTTTTCTCTTTCCCTAGCCCCTACCCTGCCACCCTTTAAAACCCAAAACGGGGTTTTTTTTAATGATGGTGAGGTTAGCCTGGTTTTAGTTTTGTTTTTTGTTTTTTATGTGTAGCCATTATTAAATAGTTTGTTTTTATGTAGTGTGTTGCCTGGCATAGTGAATTTATTGTTTGTTAGTTTTGTGTGTGTGTGTATATATATATATATATATATATTATATATATATATATATTACTATATTATATATATATATCTAATATATATAGATATATATATATCTATATATATATATATATATTATATAATATATATATATATATATATCATATATATATATATTATATATATATCTATATATTATTGTACTTGACAAATAAATTATGTTTGTTTTTGTTTTAAATTGAATACTTTTTATTATGAACTGAAAACCTATGAAAATTCGCGTCGATATCCTTCCTGGTTGCCGAGTGAACAGTGAAGTTGAAAACAGGCGCTCCGACTTTGGGGCCATTGTGCAACAGGCCGATATTCGTGCGCAGTCCAGATTTACAGTGGTCTATGGTCCTGCATTTTAACACAAAACTTTCTCATTTACTTCTGCAGAAAAAAAATTAAAGTGGCTTCATTTCCTTCAGTACAAAAGCAACAAACACTCAAGAGATTTTCAGAGTTACTTTACACTCGTCTTTTTTCCAGTTTTCCCTGTCACATTTCGCGTCATTAATCATATCCTACTACTTATACCTACTTATGCTACTTAGTGGTTACTTATACTACCTACACTACGACGTCCACATCCTGATCGTAGTAAAATAACGCCATTAGGGACTGCAATAACGATCAGAGAATACCTAATAAGGCGAGGGAATTTATTTTTTGTTTCCTTTATGTTTTGAGGAAGTATTGTATTAATGATTTTTTGTCTTGAGTTTTGTATATGATGTAGAAAAGAAATCCTTATAGTAGTGTACTGTTTGTGATGGGATTAGTGCTATTATTGTAGAACATGATATCGAACTTCTCTCAAATTTTTGTTCTCTCTCTTTCTTTCTTTCTCTCTCTCTACTCTCTATCTCTCTTTCTTTCTTTCTCTCTCTATCTCTCTTTCTTCCTTTCTTTCTTTCTTTCTTTCTTTCTTCTCTCTCTCTTCTTTCTTCTCTCTCTCTCTTTCTTCTTTCTTTCTTTCTCTTCTTTCTTTCTCTCTTTCTTTCTTTCTTTCTTCTTTCTCTTTTTTCTTTTATCTCTCTCTCTCTCTCTCTCTCTCTCTCTCTCTCTCTCTCCTCTCTTCTCTCTCTCTCTCTCTCTCTCTCTCTCTCTCTCTCTCTCCTTCTCTCTCTCATCTCTCCTCTCTCTCCCTTCTCTCTCTCTTCTCCCAATAAAACACACACACACACACACACACACACACACACACACACCACACACACACACACACACACACAACACACAACACACACACACACACACACACACATACCTTCACACCATCAGGACGGACATTTAAAAGCGACAATTTATGCGGCCGCCAACACGCGGGAAACACAATCACATTCCCCAATCGTCCAATGACACCAGAAACTAATCAGTGTCGCCCCTCAGAAGGCTATTGAATTTTGGTGTTGCAGCCTTGTCGCCCACTGCCTGTTATACTTCGAGCCCACGCCACACACACTGCCTGGATGGACGCCCCCCCTTGTGTGTGTGTGTGTGTGTGTGTGTGTGTGTGTGTGTGTGTGTTGTGTGTGTGTGTGTGTTTGTGTGTGTGTGAAAAGTTAAACGTGCATGGTGAGATATACCAAAAGAACGATACATTCATTATAAAGAACACTGAAACAATACACCTGAAAAAGGCAAAAATATATTATGAAACGCCATAAAACCAAAACAAATAAAATATATAACATTAAAAAAGTTGATGGTGTATATTTAATTTGATGATGATGATGAGGAGGAGGAGGAGGAGGAGGAGGAGGAGGAGGAGGAGGAGGAGTAGGAGGAGGGGAGGAGGAGGAGGGGAGGAGGAGGAGGATTTACAAAGAACCATCGAGTATTATACTGATATGCTTATTATAAAGTGACCTGTTTTAGTTTAACTTTTTATTTCATTTGTTTACAATTATTATAAGACGAGAAACAGAAGATTCCAGAACAATCACAACAAAAAATCGAGGACGTGGAGAGGACGACGAGGACGACGAGGACGAAAACAAAGGTACAACTTGACATAGAACACAAGAACTTAACCACCATAGGAAAAGAACAAAGCGAAAAGAATAGTAACAATTTTGATACCAATTGACGAACCTGTGTAAAACGTTGAACTTAAAAAAAAAACTGTAGAACGCATTGGGAGACCGGACAAGGGAAAAAAAAGAGAGTCCGCCCCATAAAATCTCAAGAAGAAAAAAAAATTTGAGTACCAAACGTAAAAATAAATGAGTACAATATAGAAAGATGGGAAAAAAAAGAAATAAAAAGAGAAAAACTTGAAAAAAATAAAAAAAAGTAAAAGTGGAAGAGAAAAAAGGTTAAAAGAAAAAAAAAATAGATCTGGGAAAGAGAAACCCAATGGGGGGACGTTAGCGGAGGGAACAGAAGCGCAGGTAAGAAAGGAGAGCAAACTAACAAAAGGAGACATACGGAGACACTAAAAAAGGAAGTCTAAAGAGAGAAAGAAAAGAGGGGACAAAGCAAGGGCGTCTCGTGCGAGTGGTCAAAATGGAGGAGCGGGGAGGGAGGACTAAAAAGGGGAGGAGGAGGAGGAGGAGGAGGGGGAGGAGGGGAGCAGGAGGAGGAGGAGGAAGAAGATCTGGGAACAGCTACATCAAGGAAAGGAGCGGCGCCCTAAGGGGCCCCTACTGGGGATTTTCCCACTCAGGGGCGAAACACCATCACTTTTGGGAAGTTCGCACATAAACTCATCGGATATTCGCCGGGTCTCTCCGCAACGGTGAAAAGGGACATATCCCCGCCCTAGAGTATTTTCGTCTACAAGCCGGGGTCCACAAGGGAAGAAAATCCTTGCTGCCCCGCCAGAGTCCAGCCCGTGTTGCCCCCCCGAGCGCTACCGTGTTTCCACTTAGACTCGGGCCCGCGGGGAGTCTCCGGGATAATAGAGTCCATTGCGCCCGCTTATTATTCCCGCAATTACTAACGATTTTGCCTGACGCCGCCTTTAAAATGATTCCCGAAAGCACGTTCATCCTCATGTTTTTAAACGGCATCCCCGCCTCCACCTTTGGGCCCACAGCCTAAACAAAACAGGGGAAAAAAATAGCCTAAACAATTCGCAAACGAGGACCTTGCCCTCGCCCCCCGAGCGCGGCCCGCCAGTGGTTTGCTCCTGGGTGGGGATGTATAAAAAAAAAATGAATAACGACGAGATTCACCTTGTTTCTGATGCAGCGGGCCGTCGCGGGTGGCTGCGGCGAAAAAGGCGGGAAGGGCGCCTTTTAAAGCACGCGGCGGGGGGCGGGACGGCGGGTTCGTGAGGGGCCGCCGACGGGAGGAGCGGGAGGAGGCCGAGGCCCTCATAAAAAACCGCGATTTCTGCGGGCCAAAATGAGTGTGTCAAGCTTAGGGTTTCGGCCGTTACGTAAAATGTGGAGAGAGAGAGAGAAGAGAGGAGAGAGAGAAAAGAGAGAGGGGAAAAGAGAGAGAGAGAGAGAGAGAGAAGAGAGAGAGAAAGAGAGAAAGAGAGAGAGAGAAATTATACAACCAAATAAATAAAGTGGTGAGCTTGAAAAAGTTTCCAAAAAATGCGATATGGGGAAATTTATTTTTAATTTTTTGGTGGGGGGGTGGGGTTGGGGCGGCGGTATGGTGGTGGGGTGGTGGTGGGGGGGGGTGGGGTGGTGGTTGTGACAGCAGTGAAATGTATACGACAAAAGCATGGCAGTATATGAATTCTTCAAACGGGTGACTTTTTTCCGGTAAATTATGGTTACTACTCGACTTCCTAATATTTTAAAGCCGGTTTTACCGATGACCTCGACTTCGTGCCAAAACGAGGACTACTTGCTGATGACGTTGGGCTGAACGATGATGACCATGCATGCTCGGCCACTAAATCTTGTGGGGAGTCGGGGGTGTAAGGTTGTGAGGTAAGTCGTGTTGGATTGCAGTGTGACGAGGAAAAAAAACATAAAAACTAAGAAAAATAAGGGAAACTACAAGAGGCCCCGAGCCTACACGTGGTAGTTTTGTTCTTAATACACCTACATCCCCTTTTTATCCCATCCATGAAAAATCTGCCTCCTTTTAAGCTCCCTATTGACTCCGCACTAACTACCTGCGACTGAGTCCATTCTAACCATTTATCACCCTATTTGTGAACCAGTTTTTCCTTATTACTTCTCTAAATCTACCTCTTCCACTAAAACACCAACCCTCACAATAGCTACCATTATCGCTATTATCATTATTATTACTTCCAGTATTTGCATCATCATCATCATCAGCAGCAACAATATCACCTGTCTATCAGCATTACGATCCTTCTTATCACCTGATGTGTTTTTATCTATACCATATTTTCATTCTCTCTCTCTCTCCTTCTCTCTCTCTCTTCATCTCTCATGCTCTCTCTCTCGTCTCTCTCTCTCTCTCTCTCTCCTCTCCCCTCTCTCTCTCTCTCCTCTCTTCTCTCTCTCTCCTCTCTCTCTTCTCTCTCTCTCTCACTCCCTGTACTCTCTCACTTTCCTATACTCACTCACTCACTCACTCACTCACTCACTCCCGTACTCACTCACTCACTCACTCACTCCCTGTACTCACTCACTCACTCACTCCCTGTACTCACTCACTCACTCACTCACTCCCTGTACTCACTCACTCACTCCCTGTACTCACTCACTCACTCACTCACTCCCTTTTGTACTCACTCACTACTCACTCACCCTGACTACTCAATCCATCATCACTCACTCCCTGTACTCACTCATCACTCACTCACTCCCTGTAACTTACTCACTCACTCCCTCACTCCCTGTGTACTCACTCACTCACTCACTCACTCCGTACTCACTCACTCACTCACTCACTCCCTGCTACTCACTCACTCACTCACTCACTCCCTGTACTCCACTCACCACTCACTCACTCTCTCATCTTTCTCTCCTCTCTTTGACATTAGGCCTAGGGATCCAGGTGGTTTTTGGCCCCCGTCCTGACACACAGCCGGGGACGAGATGCACAGAGAGATGACAACTTCCTCGGGGGCGTCGTTGATTTATTACGTGAAGGGTGACTTAGACGGGGCACGGCAGATGCAGGGACGGCGTGTGGGCAATACAGACGACAGACAGTCATGCAAGTCCTTCCGTCTGCCCCCATGGACGTCCCCGCTACATGACGTGGCTACCCAAGGCTCACTTATAGAGCCTCTAGAAGTCAACCTCACCTCTTCCATTCTCTAGAAATGACCTTGGGGCTACTGGGGCACCTCATAAGTCCTCGTTCCAGGGACATGACATCCTCAGGCTAACTAAGGTGATGTTGTCCCTGGTGATAGTGTCGTTTTATCGTTATCCAAACCGCCATAAAAACATCGAGTGGCTGCCTACTTATATACAAGATTCCCCTATTTTATGTTGCTCTGCGCGCGTCCTCATAATGGAAATTTTGCTTCTGCACCGATTCTTATCTACATATTCACCATTTTCCATTCTTTTTTTTCGTTGTAGCAAGAGTTCAGGTAAGGTCAAGAGAACATAATAAACATGTTAAACAGTGAAATTGTGTTACAAGATGGTGACTATGAAGAAAATAATAAAAAACAGCAGAATAAACGACGGACAATGGACGCGATAATGTAAAAAAATGAAAATAGAAACTAAAACCAAACTAAATAAAATGAAGAAGAAGAAACAACTTAAGGAATAAAAATCAGAGAGAAAAAAAGGACAAAACTCAATTCCCTTCACAACCGCATAAAGCCTTTCTCCCTATTTCCTCTACTTATCTTCCCTCACCCACCAAACCCTCCCTTTCCGCCTTTACCCTCCCGTTTCACCATTTACCCTTCCTTTTACCCTTTTTGGCCTTGACGTCACCAGCACACCTGCCTCCACACATACACTACGAAGACTCACATTGTAGATCTCATCTATACCCCTCGGCTCGACCGTTCTCGCCCCCCTCTCCTTTCAGCCCAGGATAGTATACATGATAGGAAACAGCTGCTGAGCCACACCATCACGAACTAAGGGGAAGAAAGGGCACGAAAGGCGCTTGAAACACACACTCATCACACACAAACATCCCGAAAATCCGAGTCTGAAAACTTGGCGTCAGAATTTCGGCCCTTTGAAAATGTCAATGTGGCGTGAAAATGGCAAGTCTAGTATTAGGTATTTTCTCTCTGTAGTTACGGTTCATCCTACTCTTGCTTGTACTTCTTCCTTTCCTTTCCTCCGTTCCTCCCAGCTTCCTCCTCTCCTGCGTTTGCACTTCTTCCCTCTTTCATCATTCCTTTCCCTCCCCCCATCTTCTTACTCTGCTTGTACCCTCTTTCCTTTCTCCCTCCTGCCTCCCCTCCATTCCTCCCTAGCTCCTGCTTGTACTTCTCCCTCCGTTACCTCCTTCCCCTCCCAGTTCCTCCTACTCCTACGTGGTACTTCTTCTTCCTCCCCCCCTGCCCTACCTCCTCCTCCCTCCTCCTCCCCTCGACCCAAGGGAGTTACGTGACAGATTAGAGGCAGGTAAGGAGAAATCAGGAAGGGATGCGAGAATAGTGGACGTGGCCCGGTGTGGACAGGACAATAGGAGTTGATGGTGAATGGCGGCGGTGACTCTGCCGACGCACCCACCAATCGGACCACACACACCACACCACACACAACACACACACACACACACACACACACACACACACACACACACACAACACACACAAGAGGCAAGGAAGGGTTAGACTTTTATGCGTCAACTTCGGGGTATGTCTTCGTGTGCGTGTTGTGTGTGTGTGTGGGTGTAGATGTGTGTGTGTGGTGTGGTGTGTGTGTGTGTGTTGTGGTGTGTGGTGTGTGTGTCTCTGTGTGTGGGTGTGTGTGGTGTCGTGTGTGTGGTGTGTGTGTGTGTGTGTGGGGTGTGTTGTTGCTGCTGTGTGTGTGTGTGTGTTGTGTGTGTGTGTGTGTGTGTGTGTGTGTGTGTGTGTGTGTGTGGTGTGTACTTGTGGTGTGTGTGTGTGTGGGACTCTGATTACGTACAATTACGTCCATATTTTTCACGTCTTTCCCTTTCAACCGGTGTTTCATGCAGTGGAATCGCACGTTTTATAATTCACCAACACGAAAGAAAGGTTCTCTATTTACGGGAGCGCCAATTCTTCCTCAGGCACGCAGCGGCAAAAAAAAATTATAGGAAGAATAATAAATATAATCATTGATGTTTACCAAGCCACCTAATTCATACTAGGTACTTAACTCATTTCGACTACCTTCAATATATCTTCTTATACTCCGTTGTGTATGTTTGTTTGTAGTACGTTTTGCTTTTTATACCTGTTTGTTTTACTCTAATAATTTACTCTTTTTGTATAAATATGCTGTTGTTGTTTTTTCACTGTATGCATTCGGGCGAAAATAAAATTATCAGTAATTATTATTATATTAGTAATGAACGTCTACCTTCTATTCACTTTGTCTTTTTATTTTCACTCCCTTTGATAATGAACGACTACCTTCTTCACCTTGTCTTTTTTCTTTCCGTTCTTCAATTTGTCTTCTTCTTTCACTACCTTTCGATAAGGTATAATGACGACTACCTTCTTTTAACCTTGTCTTCCTTTTTTTTTCTTTCCTTCTTTCACTTGTCTTCTTTTCACCACTTTGATAATGAAAATGAACCTCTAACTTCTTTCACCTTGCCAGTTTCTTTCCACTACTCTATCTCCAGGGTGTTGAAGGGAAGTCCTCTTGCGTCCACATTTTTCCTGCTATATTTTCAGTCTGTTAGCCATTACGAAAAAAGTAGCTTAATATACAAAATCAGATAGTGGACCGCGGTATTTAAACAGGTATATCTATAGATTATTGCTTACATTTATTAAATAGTCAATGGTAGCCAAATTACAATGGGAAATTACGTTCTGGGACTCAAGGATTAATGGTGGTTTAAGAATTAAGTTTTCTCTCTGGTCTCCCTCTCCGGGTCTTCCACGGGCCATCAGGAAGTCGTGAGCGGTAAGTGGTCGTTCCTGGGTGTCGTCTGTCGTTCAGCCACGAATCACGGCTTCCTCCCACCTTGTGATTTGTTGGGTTACCTACACCTGTGCGTGACTCAAGAAGCTATCCTTTTTTCTACTGTTTCTTGTTATCTTTCCTTTTTACTTTCTTACCGTTCTTGTTTACCACACAAAGGACTGGCAAGGACAAAAAAAAGGGGAACAAAAAGGCATGCACTGTGCTCTAACTAATCTTTTTTTTTTTTTACCTATTCATCTTTCTATTCTCTACAAAGCATAGAATCGCATAAACTGTACCATTTCCCTATTAAGATAAGAAGGTATTTCTTAGTTTGTGCCATTACATACTAGAAACAAAACACATTCATTTAACGCCAGAAATAAAATAGCACGTACGCCCTTTACTATCAATTTTTATTTATACATACGCCCTCCCAAGTGCAAAAAATCGAAACGAAAAATAGCACCGTGGTCAAGGGGTGGCCAGGGGATCGCCGTGTTCCCCCTCCACTCCCCCCCCCCCGCCGCGCGGCGTGGACTGCCTTGAGGATGCCCCTCAGTTAAGCTGAACTGGCTTCGGGAGGAGGACGAGAGGGCTGAGCAGAACCCTCAAGGCAGTCACCGCCGCCGCACCAGGAGGGCCGCGGCGACACCCGGGCACCGCCTTGGCCACGGGTGGATTTTTCGTTCGGATTTTTTCTTTTCCTTTGCATATGCATATGTCATTATATAGAAACGTAATTCAATTCCCGTCACCCTCTTTTCCTACCCTTATAAAATGACAGCTTATCCCTCAAAACCTACTAAACCTGTGACCATTTCCAGGAAGTATTCCCGTACTTTTCATACATACTAAAATAAAATTTTTTCCCCCCCCATTCCTAACCCAGAAAAAGCATCGCCCCTTTAACTCTTTACTACCCTTAGTAATGGACAGTTTATCCCTGAAAAACCCTTTACTCACAAATAGATTACCCCTTCAAAATACATACTCCTTACTCACAAACTACATTACTCCGTTACTCACAAAATATATTACTCTTTTCTTCTTACTCACAAAATATATTACTCCTTTACTCACAAAATATATACTCCTTTACTCACAAAAATATATTACTCCTTTACTCACAAAATACATTTACCCTTTACTCACAA
The DNA here is from genome assembly GCA_016584305.1 of Chionoecetes opilio. Lineage (NCBI taxonomy): Eukaryota > Metazoa > Arthropoda > Malacostraca > Decapoda > Majidae > Chionoecetes > Chionoecetes opilio. The sequence goes on along the minus strand of JACEEZ010015560.1, from coordinate 5,721 downwards.
AACAATATATTACTCCTTTTACTCACAAAATATATTCCTCCTTTACTCACAAAAATACATTACTCCTTTACTCACAAATACATTACTCTTTACTACAAATTACATACTCCTTTACTCACAAAATACATTATCCTTTACTCACAAAATACATTATCCTTTACTCCCAAAATTTTACTCCTTTAAAAAATAAATCCTTTACTCCTTTTTCTCCCCCAAAAATACATTACTCCTTTACTCAAAAAAAAATTTTTTCCCTTTCTCACAAAAAAATTTACTCCTTTAAAAAAAATTTTTCCCTTTTTACTCCAAAAAAAAATTACTCTTTACCACAAAATAATTTCTTTATCACAAAAAATTACTCCTTTACTCACAAAATAATTTACCCCCTTACTCAAAAAAAATTATTTTTCCAAAAATTTTCCTTTACTCCAAAATTATCTTTACTCAAAAAAAATTACCCTTCTAAAAATTAAGTTTTTTATCCAAAATAATACCCTTTTTCCCCCCCCTTTTTCCCTATCAAAAAATTTTTCCCCCCGGGCTTTTTCCCCCCTTTCCAAAAAAAAAAATTTTTATCCCAAAAAATCCCTTTTTAAAAAAATTTTTTTTTTAAAAAATATCTTTCACTTTTTTTTTTTTCCCAAAAAATTTCCCTTTTAAATTAAAATTTTATTTTTAAAAAATTTTTTTTTTTTATTTTCCCAAAAAATTTTTTTTAAACCCAAAAAAAAAAAATTCCCCCGGAAAAATTTTCCAAAAATAATTTTTTTTTTTTTAAAAAAACCCTTCCCCTTTAAAAAAACCTTTTTTTCCCTAAAAATACCTTTTACAAAAATTTTTCCACCCCAAAATTTTTTTAACAAAAATTACTTTCCTTTAAAAAAAAAAATTTCCACCCAAAAAAATTCTTTTGCCCAAAAAAAAAATTTTAAAAAAAAACCAATTTTTTAATTTTTTAAAAAAATATTTAAAAAACCCAAAAAATTTTTACCCCCTTTTTTTAAAAAATTTGCCCCCCAAAAAAAAAATTTTTTCCCCCCCCTTCACAAAAAAACCCCCCAAAAAAAAAAAACCCCCCCCCCCCAAAAATAAAAAACAACCCCCCAAAAAACAAAAACCCCCCCCCCAAAAAAAAACCCCCCAAAAAAATTTTTTTGGGCCCTCCAAAAAATTACTCCAAAAAAAAAAAATTTTAAAACCCCCCCTTTTTTTTTTTTTTTAAAATTTTTTTAAATTCTTAAAGTAAAAGTTAAAAAAAAAGGGGCCCCCCAAAAAAAAAAAAAAAAAAAAAAAAAAAAAAAAAAAAAAAAAAAAAAAAAAAAAAAAAGGGGGGGGGGGGGGGGGGGGGGGGGGGGGAAAAAAAAAAACAAAAAAAAAAAACCCCAAATAACCCCAAAAAAATTTTAAAAATGAACGGTTTTTTTTTTTACTAAGGGGCAATAACCCAAAAAAAAAATACAAAAAAACCAAACCCAAAACTTTATTTTTCTTTTAAACCCCAAATTAAAATGCAATATGCTAAAATTTAATGAAAAAAAAAAAATTCAAACTATGGGAAAAAACGAAAACAGAAATTGCACAGGAACAACGAACCAAACACCACAACACCACACAACACACACACCCCCCCCCCCCACAACACCCCAACCACACACCACACAACCCCCCAAAAACACACCAACACACACACACAACACACACACCAACACACCAAAACCCCCCCCCCCAACACCCCGGGGGTTTTCCCCTGGCCGAGTCCCGAGTCTCACCGGGCCCCCTCAAAAAATCGGTTACTAAGATAAAAAAAAATATCAATCCCCTTTTGGGTTTTTCCTTTAAAAATTGCACGCGTCCGTATATACCTGGGGATCAGAGTCCCGGGATAAGCCTCGCCCAGACTCACCTGAAATTTTCTCTTGCATACCCATGTGTTTAGACGCTCCTCCCCGGTGCCCCCCCTGGGCGAGGCTAAAGGGGGCGAGGAGGGTGCGTAAAGGACCTTTTTGAGCTTTTTGGGGCCAAGAGGAGAGGAGAAGGGGGGGGGTGTTTTTAAAGGGGGACGGAACAAAGGGGGTTTTTGGTGAGTTAGGTTAGGGGGGGGGAAGGGGGCATGGTGTTTTGGGTTTGGGGGGGGAAAGGTTAGGTGGTTTTTTAGGTGGGGAAAAGGGCGGGGTGTGTCTGGGGGGAGTTAGGGGGGGGGAAAGGGGGGGGGAAAAAGGTTATAGGGGGGAGGGGGAAGGTGTTAGGTGGGGAAAAAGGTACAAGGGGTGGGGGGGGGGAAAAAAGTTAAAAAGGGGGGAAGTTGGAGAGTTTTTTTGTGGGTGGAAAGGAGGGGGGGATTGTGGTACCAGGGAGGTAGTTTTTACGTACTTTACTCCCCCGGGGGTTTTTTTCCCCCGGGTTTTTTTAAAAAGGTGGGAAACTTTTCCCTGGGGGGGCCCCTCCATGGTGGGTATTAAAAGGGGGGGGAAAATTTTAATGGGGGGGTTTATTTATTAAAGGTGGGGAGGTTTAATTTAAAGGAAAATGTTTGGGTGTTGTAAAAAAAAAAAAGGAGGAAAAAAAGGAGAAGGGAGGGGGGGGAAGAAAAAAGGAAGAAAAAGGGGGGAAAAGAGGAGAGAGGGAGAGAAAGGGGAGGGGAAGGGGGGAGAGAGGAGAGAGAAGAGGGGGAGAGAGGGAGGGAGAGAGAAGGTAAGAAGAAAGAAAAGAGAGAGGGAGGGAGAAGAAGGGGAAAGAAAAGAAAAAGGGAGAGAGAGAGAAAGAGAGAAAAGAAGAGGAAGAGGAAAAAAAGACATATTTTAAATTAATAAAAAAATCTCTTTATTAAGTTTTATTATAAACATTACCTTAAAAAAACTCAGAGATTCCCAAAATATTCGAATTTCTAATACTTGTTTTCCCCCCTGAGAGTTTTTTTTTTTTCTTATTTTTTTCGAGAGGCAAGACGGAAAACTTCTATTCTTCAAACGAACCGCTTAAAACGCAAATTTATTTATTTATTATTTTTGAGATTTCAACAGTGTTTTTTTTCGTTTTACCCTAATTTCCCCGGAGGGCGCGTAGCGGGGTGCAAGCAATGCCCCTGGGACAAGAAAATTTTTTCAAATTAATATTTTTTCCCTCACCACACCAAAAAACCCCAAAAATCCCCCCCCTATTCCCCCTTTAAAGTCCCCTTTTCTGGAAAAATCTTTAAAAAAAACCCCCTCTTTTTCGCCCTCCTCCCCTCCCCCTTCCTCCTCCCCCCCCTCCCCCCTCCCCCCCCCTCCCCCCCTATCCTTCCCCCTCCTCTCTTCCACCCCCTCCACCCCCCTCCTTCCCTCCCCCTCCTCTTCCCCCCCCACCTCCTCCCCCCCCTCCCCTCTCCTCCCCCCCTCCCCCCTCCTCCCCCCCTCCCTCCCCCCCCCCCCTTTTTCCCCTCCCCCCCTCCCCTTTACCCTCCTCCCCCCCCAAATCACCTTTTTCAAACCCCCAATTTTCCCCCAGGTTTTCCTTCCCTTTCCTCCGGCCCCAACATTTATCAATTTTTTTTTTTTTTTCCTTTTCCCCTTTTCCCGCCCCAGGTTTTTATGGGATTTTTAAATTTTATTGTTTAAATACTGAGTTCGCAATTTCCGGATGATTACTGGGTTGGTTTTTTTTTTGTAACTGTTTAAAAAATAAGGCAACCTAAAGATTTGACTAATTGGGTTTTTGGTAATTTTTTTAAAAATAATGATAAAAAAATTATAACGAATTTTTTTGATAAAAATTGCACCCATTTTAATTTCATTATCTATGAAATATTTTTATGTTAAAAAAAAGATCATCCATCTATTCCTGTCCTTAAATTTATTATATCTTCTATTTAAAAAGTCCATTATTATCATATATTTTAACACTTTTATAATTCATTCCAACACGGTAAATAAAATTTATAATAATAGAAAAAAGTTATAATAAAACATAAATTTTAATTTTTGATATATAGTTTGACAAAGGGGAAAAATTTGGTAAAATAGATAAAAAAAGATTATAGATAGCGGAGGTAAATAATTTGATTAAGATAAAAAGGCAGGAAATAATTTGGGAATAGATAGAAAGAAAGATATATAGATAACAGCAGGTAAAAATTTGGTAATAAAAGAAAGAAAGAATTTTTAGAAGACACCAGGTAAAATAATTTTTAAGATGAAAAAGAAAAGGGGGAAAGAAATAATAATAGACAGGCAGGTAAATAATTTGGTAGTAGATAGAAAAAAAGATATTAGATAGACAGGCAGGGAAATAATTGTAGATAGAAAAAGAAAGAAAATAATAGCAGAAGGAAATAATTTTATAGATAGATAGGAAAAATATAAGGATAACAGCAGGTAAATAAATTTTAGATAAAAAAGAAAAGATATATAGAAGAAGACAGGTAAATAATTTGGGAGATAGATAGATAGAAAGATTAAGAATAGCGACGGTAAATAATTGAAGATAGATAGAAAAAAGATATTTTGTGAAACAGGAAAAATTTGAAATGGGTAAAAGAAAATTTGCGGGTTTTATTTTTTAAAAATTCTTTTTTAAAAAATAAAATAAAATAAATTCTGTTGTATTTTTTAAACCCCCAAAAAAAAAGAAAATACCGACATCAACCCCCCCAACGCCCGATCTTCCTTGCATATAAAATCGTCTGTTGGGTTCCAGAAATACAAAAAATAACTAAAATACCCAAAAATTATGGACAAGGATTAAACAGGTAAAATCTTTCAAAAATTACTTAATTTTATTAAAATCGTCAATGGTGGGGCCAATTACAATGGAAATTACGGGCTGGGGTTCAAAGGGGGTTTTAAAACACAACAGTTTTACGACGTTTCCTTTTTTTCCATAAAAAAAAAAACGAATTAAATGAAAAAAACGAGAAAAAAACAAAAAAACGAAAAGAAAAAAAAAAATTTAACCAAAAACTCTCAGAAAAGGGGGGGTTTTTAAGGGTAGAATTTTTACATCCACCACACTACCCCCCCCCCTTTTTTTTACCCTATGCCAGGTGGAGGGTAGAGGGGGCCGATTATACCCCCCACCCTTTATCTACCCCTTTTTTTTGAAGGGGCTTGGAAAGGGTTATTTGGGGTTTTGAAAAAAGGGATATTTGGGTTGCAAAAGGGATATTTGTAAAAGGGAGAAAAAGGTAGCATATTTTCATCACTACAAAAAACCCTTTTTTACCCTTTTCCCACCCCTTTTTTTTTAAAAGTGAAAAAAAAACTTGGGGTTTGGAACAAAAATACAAAAGCAAAATTAAAACCCAAATGCATCGAAAACAGGGGAAAAAAAGACGACCAGACTTGTAAATTTAAAGCTGCCGTTAGGTACAAATTTCCATTACACCTCCACCCCTAAAAACCACACAGAACAGCCTGTTTTTTAGGGACACGGGGGGTGGGGCAGTTTTGGCGCAAATTCCTCCCCCGCCCCTTGGGGAAGCACCTGAGTCCGTGTGCTCAGATGTTTTTATCCGCCTTTCGGGATTGGCAGGAAAAAAAATACCTGGGGTAGCACTTGGACAGGTGACGCGGGGGGGACCTACAAAACGCTGGGCTATAGGAAAGGGGAACAACCCCAGGACCCGAGGAGAGGTTCAAGGGGGGAGATAAAGGGAGAAAAAAATATCAAAAGGTGAAGGACCCCTCACCCCCCTTTTTTTAAAATTTTTTTTTTAAAAAGGTAAGAATTAAGAAAAAAATTAAA
>JACEEZ010015558.1:284600-291885 GCA_016584305.1 Chionoecetes opilio | reverse complement strand
TTTTCATTCCAAATTCACGAGTATTGCTATGATTTTTTTGTATGATTTATTCCACATTATCACTATTCATCTCATCTCTTCCATGCTGTTTTACTTTCTGCGCACTCATTTTTCCCCTCTTTTGTCCTTATTTCTAGTCACTGCAGTTGTCTTGCCTTTCCCCTCAGTGCACTTTTAACGTGACTATTTTGTCTCCCTTTCCCCCTCTCTATATTTTAGTTCCAATCATTGAATCTTTAAAAATCCGTTACTTCACTGTTTGCTCTCCATTTGTTCATCGCAATTTTTTATTTTATCCTTTACGTTTCCTTTCTCATCGCTTTGTCTTTTTTTTCTTCATTACATTGCTCTTTTTCCTCTTTTCCAACCTCTCTCACCCTCGCTCCTTTTTGTTATATACATTTGTGCCTATAGCGCCTGTAGGCAGTGACGTCCAGGGCAGGCCCTGGAGGTTCATTTGAGGGCTGTGATGGTTGGCTCTCGCCCGTGGTGGCGCAGGCAGGATTTTTATAGTGACACCTGTGATTAGAGGCTCATGCTGCTCCCCTGTGTCCTCCGATGCACTCGCAATCGTAGGTAGAGTTAATGGGCAGGGCATGTGGGTGTTCTTAGGCCACTCAACGGTGCAGAAAGATTTTAAGTGGATTTTTGTTCATCAATGCTCGAACTCGGGTCACCGAAAACGCCACTCGGAGACGCTAACAACTCAGCTCCTACTGATTCTTCAATATATATCTTCTTATCTATTTACTATTGTCTTTGTTTCACCTTCCGACGCCACCTTCCTCTTATCTTCGACCTGTCTTCGCGTTGGACTCCATGTGGGGAAGGAACAAAATAACGGTCATGGATATGTAGCTAGTCACCCGTAACCTCCTCTCCTTCCTTCCTCTCCATTCAGGGTCTGGCCGCCGCTGCTCCTGCAATAAATGGTTCTCTTTTTTTCACGCTTTTTTTTTTTTTAGGCTTTTAGGGGACTGTCATAAATCTGGGAAAAAGTTTTGACCCCAGTAAAAAAATTTAGAACCTCTTTATCAAAAGGGACCTCTCTCCTCTCTCTCTTTCTCTCTCTCCCCTTCTCCCCTCTTCTCCTCTCTCTCTCTTTTCCCCTTTTGCCCCTCTTCTCTCCTCTCTTCTCCCCCGGGCTCTTCTCTTCCTCTCTCTCCCCTCTCCTCTCTCTCTTCTTTTCTCTTCTCTCCTCTCTCCCCTCCCCTTTTCTCCTCTCTCTCTCTCTCCCCCTCTATCTTTTCCTTTTGTTTCTTTCCCTCCTTTCCCCCATCCCTTTCTTTCCCTTTCTCTTCTTCTTTTCTTCTCTTTCTCCTTTCTTTTTTTTTCCCCTTTTTTTGGGTTTCTTTTTCTTTTGGTCGTTTCGGGGAAAGTTTTTCCCCTTTCCCCCTTTGGGGTTTTTTACCCTTTCCTTTTTTTAATGCCCTCCCTTTTTAAAACCCCTTTTTTAATCTAATTTTAAAATGGGGTTAACTTTCAAATCATTCACTTTCCAAAAAAGTTATTCCCCCAAAAAAATTTAATTCATAACTCCCTCGTCAAATTCTTGTTGAAAAATGGGGCCTTTCCCACAAAATTTATATAACCCCGTTTCCCTACCTTTTGGTTTGCCACTGGGTTTCCCCCGGGCTTTTTAATCAGTTTTCCCAAACCAAACAATGGGTTTTGGTAAACGGACGGTGGGGGGTTTTGCCCTAGGGCCCTTAAACCCACCAACCCCCAAAAACGGGGGTTTACCCCTTCCTATTTTCCCCTTCCCGCCCAAACCCCCCTTTTGTCCCCTTCTTTTTCCCCTTCCTCCCCCATCCCCCTTTTCCCCTTTCTCCCCTTTTTTTTAAATTTCCATTTCCCTTTCCGCCCTCTTTTCCTGTTTTTTTTTTCCCTCTCTCTTTTTTTTCCCTTTCCCCTCTTCCTTCCTCCCCTCTTTTCCCCTTCTTTTTTTCCTCCTTTCTCTCTCTCTTCTCTCTCCCTCTCTCTCTCTCTTCCCGGGCTGTTCGGGGATGGTTTTTTGTTTTATGAAGGGGGCCTGCTGGTTTTTTAGGGGGGGTTTTGCAAGGGGGCCCTTACACCTGCCCAAAACACCTGGGGGAACAAAGGTAGACAAGGGGGACTTTTTTCCAGTTGTTTATTGCCTCGTACAAAGGGTCTGTTTTATGAAAAAGAAGGATTTTTTTTTTCTCCCCTTCACTCTTATCTTCCTTTTCCCCTCCTTCCTCTCTTTCCAGAAAAATTTTTAAAAGAGATTTTTAATTATTTAATGTTTTTTTTTGTAGGGAAGCTGTAGTAAAAAAACGCAGAGAAGAATGGGGGGGAAAAATACAAAAAAAAAAATTTGGTTTCAAAAAAATGAATAAAAAGAAGTTTTTTTTTTTTCATTTGGAATTTAGTTTTTTTTAAAAATTGTTTTGTTTGGGGGTTGTTATTTTTGGGCTATCATCAAATGAAATAGTTATAGTAATAAAAAAGTTAAAAAAATTTGATAATAATGAAAATGATAATGTGGATGAATAATGATATATTGAAAATAATAATAAATTTATGATATAAATTAATAGAAAATAGTAAAAATGAAAAAATAATGTGTAAATAATACAATTAATGAAAATTTACTGATGATGAAATAATAATAATAAAGATAATATAAATTACCCTAAGATATTATTAGCATTATTTTTTATTTTTGCTTTTAAATTATAATTGTAATTTGTATATTTTTTATTTTTACTATTTTTTGTTTAATTAATTAATTTTGTTAAAAATAATAAATTTAAAATTTTTTCCTCTAATTATCATCATCCCCCTCCTGATTTCATTTTCTCTCACCCCTTCACCCTTCCCCTCCCCTTTCCCCCAAAATACAAAAATTTTAATAGCCCGGGAGAAAAGAGCATTTATTCTTGTGAACGAGGGAAAAAGGGTTTTTGCCATCTTTAAAATATCAAGTTTGACCCTCAGACATTAAATTTCAGCGTTGTTTGGCCCGGAGCGCCAGCCGGGTTTTAACCCCTTTAAAAACCCCAAAAATAAAAGGGTTTAAAAAATTTTAGCTATATTTATGCGTTAAAACCCCAAAAGGCCGAAATAGAAAAAAATGATATGCTATTTCCCTCTGACCAAGGAAGGAAAAGGACAGCAATGTTGGGGGGGGCTTTCCCCCGTGACAGAAAAAACCCCCCCCCCCCCCTTGGTTAAATAATAAAATTTTTATTCATGCGAAAAGCGCCAAGGCTGGCGGGATGGTCTAAAATTTGGGGTTGGGAAAAAGGTCCCCTGTACTACACTAAATGCAAAAGGGCCCAGCAATTTTGGGGGGGGCCTCTCCCCCCACTTTTTTAACACTCAGACTTTTAAACCGTACCCCCTCTCCCCCATAGGGTTACGAAAAATTTTTGAAGGGCCCCGTAAGCTTCCCCCCCTTTCCTCCCCCCCCGCCCCCTCCCCCCACCACAGTGGGCCCCCCAAAAAATTTTTTGATGGGGTAAACCAAGGTTGGATACAAATGTAAGGGTTTTCTGGGGGGATTTAAGAGAAATTTTCGCTTGGCAAGCGGTCACTTTTTTCTTGCTGTACCCCGCAGAAAACCCCAACCGTGCTTTTTCCCCATGAAAAGGGCGACGCAGCGGCGAGATTAAGCAAAACAAAGATCAAATGACTGTTTGACCCTCTAGATATTTTCCCCACCGGGGCGTAAAAACCCATCCCCTCATAGTCCCCCCGAAAAGTGTGCAGATTCAGGAAGTGTGCTTATAATGTAATGTGATCAAAAGTAGCCGAGAAAAGAAAAGGGGTGAAAACCAAAAAAAGGGGGAGGAAAATGTTTATGCACTCTTTTTTTCTTAAACCCCTTTTTTCGTTATTGACTTACAAAATTTCAAATTTTAAACCCAGGGGGGGGGGGGACTCAGTAGAGCCCCCAACCTCCGCCCAAATATTTCATCAAATTTTGGTTTTTTTTTTTTTTTAAAAAAATTTTTAAAATTATATTATATTTTTATTTTAATATTAATATATATGCACTCAGTATGAGCGCATACCTCGGCCCAATATTTCATTAATTGGTTGCCCCTGGAAAAAGTTGTTAAAAAATTTTATCCAAAATTAAAATCAGTCTTCCTTATACCAAATAGGACTTGGTATACCGAGTTTGGGGTCTAAATCTATTCCTTAAAATTTTTGAGAAATCCTGTACACTAAAAAAAAAGACAGAAAGACAGACAGATCGGGGTTTTAAAACATTTAAACCCCCCCAAAAACCCCTTGGCGGAGGGGAAAAAATGTATTTCTAATGCGATGCAAAATTTCCCCAGGGGAAATCGTAGTGGTCTGTGTTTCTTAAAATGCAATGGTATTGTCAGCCCCAAAACGGGGAAAAAAATTGGGGGTGGTAAAGTTTTTTTGATTTTCGATCAAGCCCACATTCCAGTTTTTTTAACTGCAGCCGGGTTTTGCTTTTAAAAAAAAAGTTCCCAATGCATATCAAGCAATATATAAGCGGGGACGGGTTATATTATCCTTTAAATTTCACGCCGAAAACCCCCCTTATTTTATTCAAAACTTTTATGATAAGACATTAAAGCAAGGGAAAATGTAAAATTTTTTTTTGTGGGAAAAATACACGGGTTTCCCTTCTTTTTTTGAAGCAGGGAAACCCCCGCCAGTCAGGCGAAAAGCGAAAAGTGCCCAAACAAATTTTATCTTGTCCAAACAAGAAAAACTCTTGCCCGGGGGGCGGGCAATCATTTCTCAGGAGAATTTTAACAAACAAAACCCAAATTTTAGCAAGGGGAAAAATTTTCCCCTTGCAAGCGAAAAATTTTCCCTTTCTCCCCCGCAGAAAAAAACCCCCTAGTGTGAAAAATGGGGGTAAGGCATTTCTATTAACAAAAAAATGGGGTTTAATTTTTATTAGAAACCCCGGGGCCCCAGAAACGGGGGGTGGGGAATGAGATTTTAGGTCGTGGCTACCCCCTAGATCCGCCAAAAAACCCCCTCATTTCCTTTTCACCCCTCTCCCCCTTGCTCCCTTTTTCTTTTACTTCCCTTACGCGCAGAATATGAAGAAAAACAAAAAATAAAGAGTTGTTTGGTTAACAGTAATCCTCTTCCTCCTCCATACTGCCTGCACACGCGTCCTGCACTGCTTGCTGGCTCGCTCTCGACTGTTGCTCGTACCGGTTTACACAAAGAACTCAACACTGCTTCGAAACACTAAACCTTTCCGTTATTTCCTTTCCACGCCCTTAACTACTGTTGACCTTTGACCAATAATTCTTGACCTGTAAGTCTGTAACGTTATCTAAGTCTTAGATGTTAGGAAATGTGATTGAGTTAGTAATAGTGTTGGTGCGTTTTGTAGTTTTTTTTTAATAGATTATAGTGATAGGGTTCGTTAGTGCTTCGAACAAGTTAACATCGTCGCAGAGGGTTGTGGGTAGGATATCATCTTTTTTTCTTCTTTTTTTTGCTACGTAGTTTGTGGGTTGTTTAAGGACTGGTTTGCTTTGTCAGCAGTGGTGTAGCTAGGTATCTATCAATGGGGGGGGGGGGGGCCACTAGGCAAGCGGAGCTCAGGGGCCACTCTGATGCCACATACTGTAGTAGGGTAGCTGTAAGGGCATATTCTAAAGTCGGATCAGTGGTGCATTAGAGCATTATACATAATACGGCAGCCACGAACAATGGGTGGCACCTAAGTGAGGCACAATATTCTCATGAGGGGGCACGTACCTCCCCATGCCCCCCCGTAGCTACGCCACTGCTCACACATTAAACTCAGGAGGAACAAGAGTACAGAAAGAGCACGCCAAGAGTACGACTAATACAACATCAAAACTTGTGCTATAAAAAGTGTTACAGTTACCTGAGTGTTGAATATTTCTCACGCTAATGCCAGTTTGGGAAGAGGAGGAAAAGGTTGAAGGAAAGAAGAGGTAAAGAGGAATAGGAAGAGGAGGAAGAGTTTAAATGGAAGAAGTAAAGAGGAAGAGTGAGAAGAGGGAAGAGGTAGTTTTAAGTTATGTGTACTTAGAGATTTAATGAGAATCTGAAGATTGTAACGTTGTACTAAATAATGAGTACTTTCCTCCTCCTCTTACTACTACTACTACTGCTGCTACTACTACTACTGCTGATGCTACTACTACTACTACTATTACTACTGCTCTACTACTGCTACTGCTACTACTACTAGTACTAGTACTAGTACTAGTACTACTACTACTACTACTACTACTACTACTATTTATTTGTTATCCTTTCAACTACTCTTTTCATTATGGGTTTCTTTAGTATAATATCTCTCTCTCTCTCTCTCTCTCTCTCTCTCTCTCTCTCTCTCTCTCTCTCTCTTCTCTCTCCTCTCTCTCTCTCTCTCTCTCTCCCCTTCTCCCCTCTCTCTCTCTCTCTCTCTCTCTCTCTCTCTCTCTCTCTCTCTCTCTCTCTCTCTCTCTCTCTCTCTCTCTCTCTCTCTCTCTCTCTCTCTCTCTCTCTCTCTCTCTCTCTCTCTCTCTCTCTCTCTCTCTCTCTCTCTCTCTCTTTCGCTCTCTCTCTTATCTATAGTACTAAATGATACTTTTATATTTATTATCAGACTTTTATCATGATCTTCTTTTATCCTCTAAAATATCCTCCTCCCTCCTCCTCCTCCTCCTCCTCCTCCTCCTCCTCCTCCTCCTCCTCCTCCTCCTCCTCCTCCTCCTCCTCCTCCTCCTCCTCCTCCTCTCCTCCTCCTCCTCCTCCTCCCGCCCAAGGAGGAGGTAAACTATCTATCAAAAAAGACGTATCGACAACAAACTATCGCCCAATCAGTTTAACATCAGCTGCTGGAAAATTGATGGAATCCATCATAAGAGACAAAATCGTTAAGTTCTTAGAAGAAAATGACATAATTAAGGATTCGCAGCATGGATTCAGAAATAAACGCTCATGCCTCTCAAACTTACTTGATTTTTACAATATTGTATTCAAAATGTACAACAAAACGAGGGCAGTAGACGTAGTTTACCTCGATTTTCAAAAAGCGTTCGACGAAGTTCCACATAAGCGTCTCATTAACAAGGTAAAAGCTCATGGTATAACAGGCCGTCTTTCGAATTGGATAGAAAACTGGCTGTCAAATCGTAAACAAAGGGTGGTGATAAATAGCAATTCTTGTGGCTGGACCAGTGTAAATAGTGGCGTTCCTCAAGGATCAGTTCTCGGACCTATCCTGTTCTTAAATATATAAAATGACATTGACGAGGGAATCACATGCAGGATATCGAAATTTGCTGATGACACG
>JACEEZ010015558.1:244600-279600 GCA_016584305.1 Chionoecetes opilio | reverse complement strand
TGATCTTGTTTTTGCCGATGATGCAGTAATCTTTGCCGAGTCGCTGGAGGTCATGGTGATGGCTCTCGAGGCGCTACACGAGGAGGCAAAGCTTTTGGGACTTGAGGTCTCCTGGTTCAAGACCAAGGTCCAGGTGTTTGGAGGCTTACTAGATGAAACAGTACAGTTTGTTCATGTGTGCGGCGAGGACATTGAAATCTTAGAAAGTTTTACATACCTGGTTTGATTGGTAGCGCAATCCATAATGACGGCGGGTCACGTCAAGAAGTCTTACGGTGGATTGGCATAGCCCACGGTGTTGTGGACTCGCTAAGCAGGAGTATTTGGCGTTGTCAGTACCCGTGCAGGAGGACAAAGATCCGGATCTTCAAGTCGCTTGTGATCCCTGTCTTACTCTATGGTTATGAGACATGGACACTAAATAGCCATTGGAAGAGACAAATCGATGCCTTTGGTAATAAGTGTCTTCGCAGAATCATGGGATATCACTGGGATGATTATGTGTCAAATCAGTGATTGCACCGTGAGACTGAATCGAGGCCTATTACCTGCACAGTCCGTCAGCGCCAACTTCGGCTATATGGGCATGTGGCACGCTACCCTGAAACCGATCCTTTCTATCGGGTTGTATCTGTAAGAGACAATCCGGCGTGGAGGAGGTTAAGTGGGCGCCCACAATGCTCGTGGCTGGGGCAAGTTGATGTTTCTTGTCAATAGCTGCTTGGTAAGGGGAAAGGAGCCTGCACGGAGACTCGCGCGTGGTGACCCCCTGGAGTGGCGTCGTAGGGTGGGCGAGGTGATGCGCCCCCAGGCGTATGCCCCCAATGATTGATTGATTGAATATGATAGTACAAGGCAAGGCTCCTCCCCACCCACCCACCCTGACTTTGGAAACGTGTAGGTAGGAATCGGCAAGGAACCAGAAGAAGAAGAATCAGAAGTGAACACAATGTAGGCTACTTACAAAAAAAAAAAAAAAAAAAAAAAAAAAAAACGGGGATATGGAAATTCTGTGATAAGAAGTGAAATAGAAGAAAATGATAAAGCATGTAATGGTGGTAATGGTAATGTTGATATTCTGGCAACCGCTGGCTGTATACGTACGCTTGGCGTCTAGCCTTTGTCTACGGGGCAGCCAGGTCGCCCGCTGCTCTCTGACAGTCTGACCTCATCCCACTTCCCCACTACACTTCACTTGGAGAGGAAACGCTCTCTTCCCGGCCTCGACCGCATTGGCCGGACCTGTTGTCTTGGCTTCCCCCTCCACGTGTAAATACAAATACACTTAGACTGTGTACATTCCTATCAATATATCCCTGCATCATCATCCTTGGAGATAACTTGTCACTCACCGGGGGTGTCCTTGAAGAGGACGTGATTGACCTACACCACGATGCCTATCCACTCGCTACCTGACTACCCGCGACACACCACGTAACTCTACCCTGGGCTGCTTTCATACCCTGCAGCCTTCACTACACTCCAAGATCTACCATTTCAAGCAGAAAACCATATATATTTTTATTTAAACAGATATTAAGCATGCTGATGCGTTAGATTTAGTTTAGGCAGTAAATGTCAAGGTCACATATGTTTTTTTTATAATGAGGTGAAGAACTATCTAATTGGGTCTTGAAGCTAAATAGTGTTGCAGCACAAACTCCTATAGCTGAGAGTCTGTTCCAGGAAGAAGAGGAGGAGGAGGAGGAGGAGGAGGAGGAGGAAGAGGAGGAGGAGGACAAGGCGGAAGATGTTGATGATAAGAAAAGTACGTAGCAAAAAATCACGAGAACTTTGATCATTGAGGTATAATAATTAAGGTCAGGAGGATGAGAAGCCTTCACTAATTAATTATTATATTGGATACTGTGTTGCCATTATCATTATTGTCATTGTTAATATTATCATTACTATTATTATTATTGCTCAAACATCAAGAAAACAAGAACGTAGATCGAGTCTTCGTATATAACATCCATTACTTACACATTTTATTAGCATTAAATCAACAAAAAACATTTCTTTCACAAATTACATCTTCCCTCCAACATTTTTTAATCCTCAACCAAAGCCTTGAGAGAAACACGGCAACCCGGCTCACCTGTAACGCGTCCTTCCATCACGCTGAGTTTATATTTTTTTATTCCATTTTGAATACGTGTTTTCTGGGACGTGCAGGGAGGGACTCGTGTAGAATAAATATAAAAGAAAACGAGGAATACTCGCGCTGGGCTCAAGGTTTCGTGTTCGTGAAGGAAAGATCAGCGACGCGCGAAAAACGACTTGCGAAATAGTTTTGTGAGAGAGAGAGAGAGAGAGAGAGAGACAGAGGGCAGAGACAGAGACAGAGACAAAAGACAGCTTTGACTTCACAATATTCGATAATGGCAATATTTTAAGCTTTTTCCTTCTTCCTTATAGACGCGGACTTACCAATTCAATCTATTCTATGAAAGTTATTTGAACGACAGTGTGTAAGAAATTATAATAAGGGTAATAGGCGAGGCAATATAACTGTCCAGATAAAGAGATGAATAAACAAAAACAATATTACGATACGTCAATTGTTTTTCATTAATCGTATTCTTTCCAAAGTGTAGTGTTGTAGTACCTATATATTTACGTGTTATGGCATATTCTTACAGTATAAGGGCATGGCTGTGGTGGTGGTGGTGGTGGTAGCGGTGGTTATAGTGGAATGTATAGTTCATCTTATGTTGTGGACAAGTTGAGAAAGTTGTATATTTGGGGTGCTTTTTTAGTGGGGTTGTAGAGGGGAGATGGAGGTAGAAGAGGTGTGTTTGGGAGTGTAGTGAGTTGGGTTGTGTTGGGTAGGGTTAGAGAGGGGGAGGGTTAGTAATGTTGGAGTTTTTAAAGGGAAGTAAGAAAAGTGGTTCATTTTGCGTGTGTGTGTGTGTATAAAAATAACAAAGGTAAGTTGAAAGATAATTCAGTGCGTGTCATTTTGGTTAAGCGGCTATTACACGGGCACTATTCTGCTCAGTGAGCAGATTTCACTGAGCAGTTTTGAGGATTTTGCTCGATGAAAGCCTGTTTGGTTGAGCAAACAGAGATCTACTTCGAAGCTATTTTTGCTCGTCATTTGAGTGAGCAAAAACGTTTTCTGTTAAAAAGGACCGAAATTAGTGGATGACTATATTATTTATTGCAAGATCATTTTCTTCTAAAACTCTCAAAAAGACATCAACATGCCTGCTGACTGGACAGACGAGATGGAAAGCTTACTGATTGACTTAGTTCAGGCACATCCTACAACATGGAACATATATAGCCCTTTATTTGTTAAAAAAAACATTAAAAAAGAAAACATACACCCTCAATACCTAAGAAGCCTGACCTAAGTCATTTATTTACGGTGATACACAGGCGACAGGTGTGTTGCGAGGCCGTACAGGTGTGTAGTGACAGGTGTGGTGTATATGGTAAAGCGAGAGAGGCTTAGAGTGCAGTGTTAGCACCCGAGTGTGTGTGTCTGACCTAAAGAGCGAACGCGTAGTTCTCGTCCACTATAACGGCGTCAGCCCCGTACCGCCACGGCCACGGGTACGGCGCGGGCCACAGTGGTCCATAGAAGCTACTCACGGGGATTACAGGAAGTTTAAATGAATCAAAAGCCTTTGGCCTAAGCAAAAAAACTTTCTTAATTAGGTATATTGAATTGAAAGTAGTTAGTTTCGTACACTAATTTTGAGTATTTTCGTACATACTTGGCTTGGTGTCATTTCGTAACTCTAGTAGTCAAGTTCAACTCTGCGCTGAGTGTACGAAACGACTATGGTTTCATATAGACTACGAAACAACTTTTGGTAATAATGGACGAGAGTTTCGCGGTCGTTTTCAGAGACACCAACTATTTTTGGTAAAACTTTGGAAGAAGTCCTTCACCCCTATCTTTTTTTTCTTCCCCCTATAGCCAACAAGCCTGGAGAACTGGCGGGAATACGGGGTTTTTGGGTGAGGGAAGCAAATATAAGTGATTTATGGCTCTCCAAAAAAATCATCAAAGTCACTATAAGTAAAAATCTAACCTAACCTAACCTTAACCACAAAGTATACCTAACCTAACCTTAACCACAAAGTATACCTAACCTAACCTAACCTAACCTTAACTACAAAGTATACCTAACCTAACCTAACCTTAACCACAAAGTATACCTAACCTAACCTAACCTTAACCACAAAGTATACCTAACCTAACCTAACCTTAACCACAAAGTATACCTAACCTAACCTAAACCTTAAACCACAAAGTATTACCTAACCTAACCTTAACCACAAAGTTACCTAACCTAACAACCTAACCTAACCTTAACCACAAAGTATAACCTAACCTTAAACCACAAGGTATACCTAACCTAACCTAACCTTAACCACAAAGTAATACTAACCTAACCTAACTAACCTTAACCACAAAGTATACCTAACCTAACCTAACCTTAACCACAAGTATACCTAACCTAACCTAACCTTAACCACAAAGTATACCTACCTTAACCACAAAGTATACCTAACCTAACCTAACCTAACCTTAACCACAAAGTATACCCAACTAACCTAACCTAACCTAACTGGACTTAGAATTTTTTGAGGCACCTCATATTTCATAGCGGCCGTGTGGGTTAACAAGGCTGAGCGCACGCTGAACCTTTACAGATGTTAAGTACAATAAGCATACAATACAGTGCGGTAGTTCATTCAGTCAAAGCCGGAGGATGAGTTCCAAGTATTTCCCTATTTTCTTGGCCTACAATAGGTGCTTGTTCTAATGGAGAGTTTTATTTTGCGCAACCCCCCCTCCCAAAA
The DNA here is from genome assembly GCA_016584305.1 of Chionoecetes opilio. Taxonomy (NCBI): domain Eukaryota; kingdom Metazoa; phylum Arthropoda; class Malacostraca; order Decapoda; family Majidae; genus Chionoecetes; species Chionoecetes opilio. The sequence goes on along the minus strand of JACEEZ010015558.1, from coordinate 274,776 downwards.
AAAAAATGTAATAATAATGAAACCTAACCTAACCTTATAGGTTTTAATGAACTTAACCTAACCTTAAAGGTTTTAATGAAACCTAACCTAACCTTAAAGGTTTTAATGAAACCTAACCTAACCTTATAGGTTGTAATGAAACCTAACCTAACTTTAACCACAAAGTATACTTCTTTTTTTTCTTTTTTTTTCTTTTTTTTGCGCAAAATAAAGCTATCTCCATTACAACAAGCACCGCTTATTAGGAAGCGCTATGATCATTTGTATCATTACCGCACTCAGGTCTGTATGCATTTTGCTCATCAAAACACAGATCACCGTGTAATAGTTTCGTTGAGCAGCTCAGTGAAATCTGCTCAGTGAGCAGTTGCTCACTGAGCAGAAAAGTGCCCGTGTAATAGCGCCTTTAAAGACAAACATTGGAGAGAACAAAATTTGTAAAAGTTTATAAGAAAAGTTGTGTTGATAAATAGCAGCCGAATCTTTGCAAGTTTTTCAACGTAAGCGTATTAAAAAAACATTCAAACATTAATAAGCACAGGTACAGTACCTTTGTATTGCTTCTGCCTTCCAAAATATATGAATAGAGGAACAGATATAGATATACACAATTTATAGATATACATAGATACATAGATATACAAACACACATGAATATAGGTAGTCACAAAGACGCAGTAATTTCTTTATTCATTAGTGTATTCACACTTTCCAACAAGTTATCATTTATTCGAAACAAACCCCTGATGCAAAAGCTTATCGAGGCATTATGTATGTAAATATTTTTAGTTCGTATCGTTTTAAGACACCAACCCACCAGACACCAACCCACACACCCACACACACCCCCACACCCACACCCACACCCACCCACCCCCACCCACCCCCCCACCCACCCCCCCACACCCACACCCACACCCACACCCACACCCACACCCACACCCACATATATATATATATATATATATAATATATTATTATATATATATATATATATATATATAATATATTATATATATATATATATACACACCAGGCTCCCCTCAAACTATCATTTCCTTTAATTCGACACCAAATGCCAAGAAAAAAGGGAAAGCAAATAAGTATATTTCACAATTCTAGTTAACCAGACAGTTACTTTTAATTTTTATTCTTTTGCATTCATATCTTCCTATTTTAGTCACAAAAAATTAATATCCTAATGATATTTTACCTTGATAAATATACTGATATATGTCGTTTATTAATATTTGCTGATCATTAGATAACACTGGGGAACAAATTTTGTTGAGTTAGGTCTGACACTTGTTATTAAGTAATTTTTGGGGCTGAATCCAAAACTGATCTCAGTTTTTCTCTATCCCCGTCAAGTTTTTGAACTGTAGGATTTCGTTTTCGTAAAAAATATGAAAAAACTGAACTACAGTAACAGTGTTATTTAAAAAAAGTTGCAAATGTTAACATACAATGAAAAATGAAAGAAATAGGCATGAATAAAATGTTTATTTAACATTACATGTTTTTAGAAGGATAAGGCTATAAATTGTGTGCGGGTTTTAAGGTAAAAATTTACGTTTGTAGCTTTGTCTGGAGTGTTCAATTTGAGGACTATCGCGTTGATGCTCCAACAATAGTCAGCCATCATATGCACATCCCATCTACCCTGGTAACGTTTTTCCATAACCTTCAAATCTTGGTGAAACGGTTCACCTTGCTCGTCGCTAGCAGCACCAAGATTTTCCGGAAAGATGGCAAGATGGCTATGCAAAAAATGTACTTTAATACTAATGTTGCAACCAAGCGCTTTGTAGCTCTCCAATAGTTTCTGAACAATTTTCTGTGTAATTACTTGCACGTGTATTTCAAGAAAGTTCTTGACGACGTCTTTGAATGATAGCCAAGCATTCTTTTCAAGGTCTGACATAGTACCGTTGAAATGTTCATCTTTGATGAGCTGTCGAATTTGTGGACCATCAAACACACCGGCCTTGATTTTTCAATTGACAGCCAGGAAATGCCAAGATGATGTACTTCAAACAGTCGCCATCAGTTGACAATGCTTTTACAAATTGTTTCATGAGACCTAGTCTTATGTGCAGAGGTGGGAATATTTTTTTCTTCCTGTCAAACAAGTGGCCTCATGTACAAGTTAGGATCTCCAGGTTTAAGATCAGATCTCGGAGGCCAATTTCGTCTGAACCCAATGCTTCTCTCGAGCTCTGCTATCCCACATACAGAGAAAGCAGGGATACTGTGTGTATCCACGTTGTTGACCAAAAAGGGAAAGGGGAACCATTTTAAGGTCAACACAGATGATCCAATTGTGTTTGTCATATTGCAATAACTCAATGACTCTTTTTACATCTCCATATTCTTCACGAAGACAGACCGAATGCCCAATAGGGACTTGCGCCAAACAAATTGCCATGTGTAGAAGGAAAACACTTCAAGCTCCGCTTTGAGCTATCAATAAACAATCGCCATTCATTTGGATTGTAGATTGAAAGCCCTAATTCCCTTTAGTAAACCAGAAATGTTATGGCCCAAAACACAAAACCGCTGGCACTTCGAAAGTACTGCAGAAATGTACTTTCTCTGTTCGAAAGATGATACCTTCACTCCTTTTCAAGTAGTTTTTCTCGTTCAGTCTTGATGCTAGATTTTTGAAGCTTTTTTGGATAGGCTCAAATCACGGCTAAATCATTCAACTCGTGCTGATCAAATCCCCTATGAAAATGAATCCTCGTGAATGTCAAATCTGCATCCCTTGCTGTCACTGCGTTCTTCAACACACTCAGATCTTCTAGAGGAGGTAGTTGTTCGAAAACGGCATGGAATTTCAGCTGAGAGGCATTGGTCTTATAGCTGACGGTAGATTAGGATATTCTATTTTACTTTTATTTTTTTGTTAAATCCTGATGTTTTCACTAAACAAAAGTAACAGCTGTGGAATGATCTTTCTGCTCTCGCCAAACATGGGGATACCAAATGCCAACTTTTCACGTGTTCCTTTGGTCCACCTCCCTAATCTCTCCACACACTGCTTGCCCCACTTTGTGAGGGGCCATAGCTTGTCTTGATCACCGAGTTTCACTTTAAAATATGCGAAATATGCCCTTGTTTGACCAAATACGCTGATGCTTGCCCTCTGACTTGGAATGGTGAAAAATACCAAAATATATAGCAGAAGGAGTCAGGGTTTGTTTTGGCATTTACGACGAGACGAGCAGGAGCAGACATGATCTGAAACAAAAGAAATAATACCTATGTAAATAAAATACTAAGGTGGGGAAAAGTTTCAAGCTTTTAAAAAAAAAAAAACAGCATAAAACGAAATAGAAATTTACAAGGTATGTTGTTTCAAAGGTTAAGAGAAAAGATAGGAGGACAAATCCTCCTTAAATTTCCCACTATCCTAGCTTTCTGTTTGCAGATATTGATAGTACTGACCTATTGGGAGCTGCACACACCTCTCACGCACTGTCTCAATGTAACTGCACAAACAAGTTGCCACATAGCTCTCGATGAATCAAATCGTAATCAGCTGGCAAGTTTTACTACAGCTCACAAGTGGAATTTTGCTTATCTGGAGGGTAAGCTGTGGAGAAAAAACTTGACGTGCTAGAAAAAAACTGACTACAGATTTGGAATCAGCATGCCAATTTTAGTCTAAATAAGCTCAAAAATCTAACTCAACAATTTTTTTTCTTTCAAATTGTTCCCCAGTGTATTTAGCCTGTTATTACGGGAGGTAAAGCGGTGGTGGTGGTGGTGGTGTTGAAAAGAGTCTGCAATGGTGGTGGTGGTGATTAGTGTCCGTGAGAGTGGCTGATTGAACGTAAATTTTGCGGAGGCAGTGTGCTTCAGGCAGTCGTAGTGAAAGGTTGTGCCAAACCGCCGCTCCAGCCTCGCGCACCTTGTAAGAGACACGTGTTTATAAGTTTGCAAATTAATCAATGTAAGTGGCGTTAATAGTGTGTTTATATATGTGTGTGCGTGTGTGTGTTAGTACTATTGGTGTTTTATATGGGAAATAAGGAACAGTATCTACCTCGTGTATGTCTCGCGGCATCTTGTAGCTTTCGTATTTTTTTTTGTTAAGAAGTGTGGTTTGTTTTGTGTGTGTATGAAAATGTAAACAAATATAAGTTGAAAGCGAATTCAGTGTATTTAATTTCGGTACTGTGTGTTAAATGTATATAAAAAAACCCCAGGGTAGCTGAAAAAACGTTTAGAGCTTCTTTGAATGATCACTCATCTGCGTTAGTTCAATTTCATTCGATAATACCAATAATTATTATTTTTCTTATGCTGTGAAACTTACTGACGTTAAAAAGTTTTTTTTGCACGTGTTGAAAAGAAAAGTCGGTGATTTTTTAGTTGTCTTTGAATACATAAATATATAATTGATCAGGAATATAGATTANAAATTTGGAAAAACCAAACCCCAACCCTTTAAAAACAACCAAAAAATTTATATTTCTTTTTTTTCTTTTTTTTTTTTTTTTTTTGGCAAAATAACTTTTTCCATACAACAAGCACCGCTTTTGGGAAACGTATGATCATTTGTTATTCCCGCACCAGGTCTGATGCTTTGCTCATCAAAACCAGATACCGTTAATAGTTTGTGAGCAGCCGTGAAATCTGCTCGTGAGCAGTTGCTCATGAGCAGAAAAGGCCGTTAATAGCCCCTTTAAAGACAAACTTTGGAAAAAAAAATTTTTAAAAATTTTATAAAAAAAGTTGTGTTGATAAATAGCAGCCGAATTTTTTGCAATTTTTTAAAACGTAAGGTTTTAAAAAAAAAACTTAAAACTTTAATAACCCAAGGTCAGTACCTTTGTTTTGCTTCTCCCTTTCCCAAAATATATGAATAGGGGAACAGTATAGATATAACAATTTATAGATATCAAAATAAATGAATACAAACCACATAAATATAGGTAGTCACAAAGACGCAGTAATTTTTTTTCTTTAGGTATTCACATTTCAAAAAAGTTACATTTATTCGAAACAACCCCTGATGCAAAATTTATCGAGGCATTAGTATTAAATTTTTTTAGTTCGTATCGTTTAAGACCCCAAAACCCACCAACACAACCCACACAACCCACACCCCCCCACACCCACACCCAACCCAACCCACCCACCCCCACCCCCCCCCCACCCACCCACCCACCCCCACACCCACACCACACCCACACCCACACCCACCCCAAAAATATTTTAATATATATATATATATATTTTAAAATATTTTAATATATTTTAAAAATATATATTTTTATAAAATATTATACACACCAGGCCCCCCTAAAAACTTCTTTTCCTTTAATTTCGACACCAATCAAGAAAAAAGGGGAAAGCAAATTATATTTCCAATTCTATTTAACCGACAGTTTTTTTAATTTTTTTCTATTGATTCATTTTTCCCTTTTTAGTCTAAAAAAAATTAAATCCTAAGATTTTTTCCCTTTGATAATATTTTAGATATATGTCTTTTTTTAAATATTTGCTGATCATTAGTAACATGGGGAAAAAAATTTTGTTGAGTTAGGTCTGACACTTTTATTAAGTAATTTTTGGGTGCAAATCAAAAACGATCTCGTTTTTTCTATCACGTCAAGTTTTTGAATGTAGGTTTTTTCGTTTTCGTAAAAAATATAAAAAAAATACTGAAAAAAACAGAAAACAGGTTTATTTTATAAAAAGTTGAAAAATTTAACATACAATGAAAAAAAAGAAATAGCAGAAAAAATGTTTTTTTAACTTTATCATTTTTTAGAAAGGAAAAGGCTAAATTGTTGCGGGTTTAAGGTAAAAATTTAGTTTGAGTTTTGTCTGGGTGTTCAATTTGAGGACTATCGCTTTTTGGTTCCAACAATAGTCAGCCATCATAGCAACCCCCATCTACCCGGGTAACGTTTTTCAAAAACCTTCAAATTTTGGTGAAACGTTCACCTTGCTCGTCGCTAGCAGCCCCAGATTTTCCGGAAAGATGGCAAGATGGCAGAAAAAAATGTATTTTAATACAATGTTAAAACCAAGCGCTTTGAGCTCCCCAAATAGTTTCTGAACAATTTCTTTTAAATTACTTGCACGTTTTTTTTCCCCAAAAAATTTCTGACGACGTCTTTGAATGATACCCAAGCATTCTTTTCAAGGTTGACATAGTACTTTGAAATGTTCATCTTTATGAGCTGTCGAATTTGGGGACAAAAAACACCCCGGGCCCTTTGTTTTTTTCAATTGACAGTCCAGGAAATCAAGTGAGTACTTCAAACATCGCATAATTTTGACAATGTTTTTAAAATTTTTTCTGAGACCTAGCTTAGTGCAAGGTGGGAATATTATTTTTTCCCTGCAACAAGTGGTCGTCAATGTTAGGATTCCCGGTTTTTAAGATCAGATCTCGGAGGCCATTCGTCTGAACCAACTTCTCCGAGCTTGCTATCCCACTACAGAAAAGCGGGAACTGTTGTATCCACGTTTGTTGCCAGAAGGAAAAAGGACACCTTTTTAAAGGGTAAACAGAGACCCAATTTGTGGTCATTTGAAATAACTCAAGACTCTTTTAAAATCCCATATTTTTCACGAAACAGACCGAATGCCCAATAGGGACTGCGCCAAACAAATTGCCCATTGTGAGAAGGACCATTTAAGCCCGCTTTGAGTTTCAAAAACAATCGCCATTCTTTGGTTTTGTAGTTGAAAGCCCTAATTCCTTCAGTAACCAGAAATGTTTGGCAAAACAAAACCGCTGGCACTTCGAAAGTATGCAGAAAGTACTTTTCTGGTTCGAAAGTATGATACCTCACTCCTTTTCAAGTATGTTTTTTCGTTCAGTCTTGATGCTAGATTTCTGAAGTTTTTTGGATAGGCTCAAATACGTCTAAATCTTCAACTCGGCTGATCAAATCCCCTATGAACTGAATCCCGTGAATGTCAAAAACGCATCATTGCTTCACTGGTTCTTTTAAAACACTCAGATCTTCTAGAGAGGTAGTTTTTTCGAAAATGGGACTGGAAATTTCAGCTGAATGAGGCTTTGGTCTTATAGCTGACGGAGATTAGGATTTCTTTTACTTTTTTTTTATTGTTTAAAATTTATGTTTCACTAAACAAAATAAAAGTCTTGTGGAATGATCTTTCTCTTCGCCAAACCATGGGGATACCCAAACCAAATTTTTACGTGTTCTTTGGGCCACCTCCGTAAACTCTCCCCACACTGCTTGCACACTTTGTGAGGGGCCCATGTTTTCTTTATCACCGAGTTTTTACTTTAAAAATTTCGAAATATCGTTTGAAAATACGCGAGCTTGCCCCCTGACTTGGAATGGTGAAACTACCACAATATAGCAAAGGGTCAGGGGGGTTTAGGGATTTACGACGAGACGAGCGGACGACATGATCTGAAAAAAAAAGAAATATTTCCTATGTAAATAAATACTAAGGTGGAATATTACAAGCTTTTAAAAAAAAAAAAAAAAAAGCATAAAACGAAAAAGAAAAATTTCAATGGTATGTTTTTTACAAAGGTAAAAAGAAAAGAAGGGGACAAATCCTCCTAATTCCCACTATCCCAGCTTTCTGTTTTCAGATATTTATAGTCTGACCTATTGGGGCGCAACACCTTCACCGCACTGTCTCAATTTAACGCCAAAAAAGTTGCCACATACCTCGATGAATCAAATCGTAATCAGCGGCAAGTTTTACTACAGCTCACAAGTGGAATTTTGCTTTTCTGGAGGGGAAGCTGGGAGAAAAAAAATTTAGTGCTAGAAAAAAAATGACTACGTTGGAAACAGCATGCCAATTTTTGTCTAAATAACTCAAAAATCTAAATCAACAATTTTTTTTTTTCAAATTGTTCCCCAGTGTTTTAGCCTGTTATTACGGGAGGGAAAGCGGTGGTGGTGGTGGGGTGTTGAAAAAAGTTTCAATGGGGGGTGGTGGGATTATGTCCTGGATGGGTGATTTAACGTAAAAATTTTCGGGGGCAGTGTGCTTCAGGCAGTCGTAGTGAAAGGTTTGCCAAACCGCGCTCCAGCCCCGCGCACCTTGAAGAACACGTTTTATAAGTTTGCAAATTAATCAATTAATGGCGTTAATAGTGTGTTTATATATGTGTGTGCGTGTGTTGTTAGTATATGGGTTTTAATGGGAAATAAGGAAAAAAAGTATTACCTCGTGATGTCTGCGGACTTTTGCTTTTGTATTTTTTTTTTTTTAAAAGTGTGGTTTTTTTTGTGGTGTAGAAAATGAAACAAATATAAGTTAAAACGAAATTTAGTGTATTTAATTTTCGGTACTGTGGTTAAAATGTATATAAAAAAAAAACCCCAGGTACTAAAAAAAAAGTTAGAGCTTCTTTAAATGATCACTCTCGGGTTTAGTTAAATTTTCTTTCGTAATCCCAAATAATTATTTTTTTTTCTTATCTGTGAAAACTTACTGACGTTAAAAATTTTTTTTTGCAGGTTAAAAAGAAAAGTCGGTGATTTTTTTGCTTTAAAACAAAAATATTAATTGTCAGGAATATGATAGAGAAGTATATGCATTTATATGAAAATAATAAGTAAATAGATAGCAAGATAAAACAAGGAAATGAAACACAATAAAAAAATAACGGGGGTTTTCAGTTAACTTTTCCTCTAAAAAAAAGGGAAAAAAAGAAAATAAGAAGTTTTTACAAAAATTACCTTTTTAACCAAAAAACCCCCCCCTTTTAAAAGTCCTGGATTAACAGAAAACCCTTTAACTTTTCCCCCCTTTTAAACCCTTTTTTCCCATTTTTTTTTATCTACCTTTCCCCCTTTAAGTTTTTTCCCCCTTTAAAGACTGAATTTTTCTACCTTTTTTTCCTTGCCCAAAACCAAAAATTTTCCCCTTTTGACCAGTTTTTCCATTTTTTTTTATTTTAGTATAAGTGAAAGAAAATTCCTTGGGGAAATTTAGACAAAAGAAAATTTTTACTGTTGTCAAAATGTTCCAAAGGGAAAAGGGGAAAGAAAAGGGGTTTACTCTTTTTAATTTAAAAATTTCATTTTTTTTACACGGGTCATTTTTTTTGGGGATTTTAAAAAAGGTTTTTAGTGGGTTTTTTTTAGAGTATTAAAATCAAGATAACCATAAAAAAATTTTTTTAAAAGCAGTGATAAAAAAACAAATTTATTGAAATACACATTTGGGTTTTTGTGGTGTCCAGAACAGCTTGCATAAAATCGGTTGTAAGATATCTGTGAAACCTTAATTTTCAATGTGCACGAACATAGTCATAAGCTTAAAGGGGTACAGTGAGGAGTTACCCAGAACTGTTAGTCCAACCGGTACTGTAATACACACAATTATACAATAGACGCAAAAATATAAGGGTGTTGTTGACCTAAGTCCCAACATGCCCATAATGCGTGCACTTGAGGCACCCTGGGCATTGCACGGCCGGTACATCCCTTCTTGCAGCCGCAGGGGATCAGTTCGTGGAAAGGTTTTGGCCCTCGGCAGGGGGTCCAAAGGGGCTGCCCCCCAGGGGCCCCCTTTTTGTCCACCCAGTCAGATGGGATTGGTAACCTGGTTTCAGGACCGGGTCTGGTTCCAGCAGTTCCCCCTGGAGAGATGCACGCTTGATGGCTGCTGGATGCGTGCGGGGGGGGAATTTTTTCAGAGCCTAGACTTGTGTCGAAGAGCTGTTTTAGCAGTTCATTTCAATCTGCCATGGTGCGGTCATCATCAAAAAAACGAAGCGCTCCAGCGTGACATTGACTCCTCACTACACCCTTTGGCTGGAAAGGTCTTCAAAGGGCATCATCCCTGTGGGAACACTTTCCAAGTCTCCCGGGCAGTCTTTTCCCCTCTCCCAGCGAAAAAGAACACAGTGTCCACCCTGGAGGGCAGGGAAGATGGGGAGATGCACATTGCTTGGGTTCATGGGCAGCCAGTTGGTAAACGTTTGTACCGGAAGCGGGACCAGTACCAAGAGTATCCACAGCTCGTCGGGTTTGATGTTGTTAAAGAAGCCACAGCCAGTACCAAAAACATCAATCCACATGCGTATGGCCACCTTTCTGACCCCCTTTCTGCACAGCATCTGCCACAGTAGAAGCAGGCGAGTGTCGCCCCTTTGTGTGAACATGGGGCGAGGCGGGTCAAGTCGGACTCGGCAGGAGAGCACGGACCTCATCCACATGTTGCATACTTTTCCCTTGCCATTGCTTTTGGAAACAATGGCCGGCCTCTCGTGACAGGAAACCAAAGAGTCAGTCTTGTTTTGATCCCCCAAAAGGAAGCCCCTTCCCATTTTTGGGCATGACGGTAGGGGGACCCACTCTCTTCCTGAGCCCTTGCCCTCTTCTGTTGGTGGGCCCTTTTCAGGCTTCGGGTGAATAATCCCAGACGAGTCGAGTTTTTGCCCTTTTTGAGTTGATGGAGATGAAAGTCAAAGATTTGTTCACATACTTTTCAAATTTTCTTTCCCGTTACGGGTTTAGCATTAAAAATAGCGCTCCGTCAAGGATTGTGCATCAACCCCGGGTGCGCTTGGGGTTTTTCGGGTTGGTCTATTTAGGGGGAATAGATCTGCTTTACCCAAGGCGCATTTTTTCCTCCTGTTGATAATGCTGGGGGGGGCTGCCTGTTCTGCAGTAGAAGAACGGTCCAGATCCCATCACGTGATTGGCAGGCAATTACAGCCTCGAGAAGGGGGACTACAGCCCACTTGCACTGCGGCGATTTGGATCTGCTGCTTTGATGGTCTTGTCTGTTAAGGGTGAAACCCACCCCCACCAAAAGCGGCTGATGAGGACGGTTAATTAGTGGCGTTTTGGTGTGTTCCGAACTCGCCACCCCCCCTTCCTTCAACCTCTGAGGTGTTAACCCCGCAAAGGGTCAGCGTTTTAACGACCTGGTTCCCGAGGCCCTAAATACTGCTTCGTGAGGCTTCCAACCGGGGTTCTAGGCCTCCATGATGGCATTCCAGCAAGTAGGTTGGTGCCGCCCGAAGCACACCCTCCCATTGGCGGGGGTTTTGGAATCTACACGACAGGTCCCTCCACTTTTTCCGTTCGTTTGTCTCTAGTGACATGTGGTGAGTTTTGTACTCCTTGTTTTCCCCTGACGGAGACAGAACGGGAAGGGTGTTGCAAAGCCCGGGGTTTGTATTTTTTGTGTTTATTTGTTTTGTATTGTTTTGCGTTCTTAAAGGGAAGAGGAGATAAACTTCCACACAGTCCCCCTGTGTTTCTCCGACACCCATTGGTCCCCCCTTGCTCAGACGATCCTGGATCTAAAAACGCCCCTTACCTCCCCCGTCACGGTCGTTTTCCCTTACAGTCTGGCCGACTAAAAAGTGGAAACTTGTTCTTGGGCAGTGTTTTGAACTGGCTTCGTGCAATTTCCAGTCTTTTTTCAAAAATTTTGTGACTGCTCCTACCAAGGGACTCAATTTTCCTACAGTTTCGCCATGGGGTGTCCATAGTCTCTCGTGTCAAGGACCGTAGATCTTGAGTTTTTCTGGGAAGGGGATTCCCCATCTCTTCAAACAGCATAAAATGCTCTGACACCTTCATAAAGGCTGCGCACTCCAGGTTTTGGTCATGGTGAAGATGCCCAGTGCGTGACACCGCCCGTCCCTTTTCCCGCTCTTCAAACCTGCGTGATCCCGGCATTTCTGGGCCCGCCACTATCCATGTCGGTGCCCCAATTTCTGTCAGTCCAAAACTCCCCCGACCTTGAACAAACATTTTTCTTTATGACATTTGGTCAATTGCCCTGGCAGAAAACTTGTTGTGGTCTGTGTACCACAAACTTCCCAGACTTAAATTTTGCCCCGGGCTTGGGTTTTTTTGTCAAAGAGTTCTCATACACGGATGTGTCAGAAAAACCACCCGGAATTTTGAGTGTGATCTAAGGCGAACATCCAGGGGATGATCTGTGTCAGGGGTTCCACATAGAGCTCAAAATTCCCTTCACGAATTTATCGGATTAAGCAGCAAGAAACCTCTAGGACAGGGGCTTGAGCCAAAGTCAAAGTGCCCCATGGCCCTTTTTCGGTGGCACCACTCCTCAAAGACCTGATATCTGACTGGTTGGTGTTGCCATCTTGGTGCAGTCTTTTCTGTATGCCGATGGAGTAGTGGTGGAGGGGTTGCAGCTGGATTGGTGTGCATGGCGGGTCTTTGGGAACAGGCTGGCTCGAAGAAGGGAAACTGCTTTCCAGAGTGGGAATGTCGGCCGTCCAGGGTTCGTCAACCCCTGTCCCCCAGCCCGTCTCCCCGCAGCTAAAACAACACAAATTAGTTAAGATGTTCAGATTTTACGACCTAGCCTCTCCTGACACAATGACATAACTTAGCCACTATTTTTAGTTGCCAGAAAAACATGCACAGAAAATTGGTGAAAAAATTGTTGCTGTTACTATACATGTCTGGTATCCATAGGTACTACACTGGCTATTATGTATATCTGGAATTACCTTTAACACACCATTCGATATGCAGACCTCCGAACATGATCACAAAGTGATCCTCTCCTGTGGGCTGGCCAGGTCCACTGTATTTTCCCTTGCAAAACAAGAGTGGTGATCAGCGCAAGTACAGGGACTGTCCCGGGTTAGGTGGTGAATAGTTTTCTTGACGATGGCCTGGGGATGTCCTTATCATTTCCCCCGAGTGTGACTGTCTGGAAAAGAGGCAAAGTGCTTTACGCGGCAGGTGGGATCACTGCTTCTGGACATCGGCATGGTAGGCAGACCAACACCCCTTTATCTGGGATTTCTTCTTAAATGTCTTTACTGTCCTCAGCCACCCTCTCTTCTTCCCCCGGCCGTTCCAGCCAGGAGGGCGGGGGGCCTTGAGGACGTTTTACAGCCCGGGGGAGTAAAGGGGTTTGTCTTATGGCAGAGGTGGACATTGGTACACTGATGGCAGAGGTCTACGACTTGGCGGAAGGATGTTTGCCCCAACACTACTACACCACGGTCGAGTCCCCCTTCGTTTTTGTGAGGATGTTTCATTAGGGGGATACCTGTGCCATGAAAGAAACCTTTTGGGTGTCGCAGAGCTGGGGTTTGGTCAATATTATCGAAAAGCCCAGTAGTGAACATTTCCCTTTCGCAGTTTGGGTGGGCAAACAACTTTTTTCCCGTTGAGCGTGGCGACACCTTTGGGAATGTCTCTGGAGCTGTAGTAACACATATGACAACCATCCCTAGGTGAACAGTGTCAATTAGACCTCTGCTCCTGGTCACAGCGTGAATCTTTTAGGGGAAAATAAGTGGGGGTGGGTTTTTTCTCTCGTAGTGGGCACTGAGGGTTTCTCTACACTGCGTTTTATGTTTACCTGTTGAAACACCATAGCCGTATGTAAGAGCAGCAGTTTTTGGTGTTGGTTGCCCCCTTTGTCTGGTGCTTTTATGTTCGCCCCATCGAGGTCATGTTCACCAAACAGTGAGGGATGGGGTCACTAATCTTTCTGGCAGTCACGTGGAACCGGTCAAAGGTGAAAACCCGGTCTGAAACATTTTCTAGTACTACCTGTGCGTCTTTCTAGGGGATGGCATCACTGTCATGTCCAGGGCCTTCTTCAGGGCGGGGCCCATATCTTTCTAAACAAGAGAATGGTCTCGGGCCCCCAGAATGGTCTCAGATCAGGAAGCACAAAAGAAGTCTGTCCTTTAGTCTGGTTTTGTGTATTTTTTGGTTACCGTGGCACCGCTGCTCCAGTCTCGTCTTTTAGGGCTAGCCCGTCTAAAAGTTTAAAACAGGGGCTTGTCCTCATTGCATGCATTCCTCAAGAATACCACCAGCTCAGCAAAGCTATGCCCTGCAAACGATCTGCATCCTCGTCCTTGGGGCGGCTGGTCTGATTTTGTTTTATAAGCACGGAGACGTGCGATGGGATTTTGCCCGATGGGAACATTCTCCTGCAACAGCTTGGCCAGGAGTTCCGTCCCCCAATTCAGGGCAATTCCAACGTTCTTTTCAATTTCCTTTGTAGTGCTTTGGCAAGTCTGCAGTGCAAAAGGCTTATTGCAGAAGAAAAAGATAGGCCGGTTGACTGTGGAAGCCCGGGGGGAGCTGCTGGGTGATCGTGTTCCGGTTGGAGTACCGGTACAGATGCTGTCCTGAAGCGATTCTGCTGCTCTGCTCTGTGGGCAAACTTTTTTTGTAAACTTTAAAAAGACATTTTGGCCCCTGAGCAGTGTGCCTCAGGGAGTTCTACGCCATCGCCAATTCCATCGTTCACGTTTAGTTCCATTGGCAGTGCCGAAATCCCTTGAACGGAGGAGGTCTTCATCAAGATGCATAGCCCTACCCCGTTTCATGGTTGATCTTAGTGGGCACTGCAAAGGTTCATCTGCCTCTGCTTGGCAAAGAATACAAAGTTCCCAGTTAGTTCTTGGGGGTGGTGTTGATTGCTTGGACGTAGAGGGCTGGGCTGGGTCTATGAGGATATGACGCTTTGCCATAGTGACGATCAGGTCTGGGATGCTTGTATCTTGGCTTCGATCATCAGGCAGGGAATCCTGCAACACACAAGTGCAACAATTGTGTTAGTACCAGCCACCACAGTTTACATTCATTGGCATCAATATTTGATATGTTGAGGTAATCGACCTCTCACTGTCCTCAGAGGTCAAAGCTAGACACCTGTAAATAATTACCAACGCTGTGTGGAATACGTAGACACTTTTATTGGAACACAAATGCATGGTTTGTACATCATAAACATGTTTACCATTAACAAATGACGCCAAACATCAATATTTTGATACTTTGAGGTCATTGACCTCTCACGGTCCTCAGAGGTCAAATCTGCCTTACCTCCCGATCTGAAAATGAAGCTTATGGCATGTACTAACACTGGTAGAAATTTCATGCTGTAGTCATAATTTGCACAATTCTTATGATACGAGAGATTATCAGCTGTACTACTAGTAGTAGTAGTAGTAGTAGTAATTATAATTGTAGTAGTAGTAGTAGTAGTAGTAGTAGTAGTAGTAGTAGTAGCTGTAGTTTCCTCTTTTCGCAACTCACTTAAGAGGAACTGCAGCACTACGAGTAACAAGAGACACGAGTTAACGAGTAATAGCGAGCATAACGACCACCACCATCACCACCGCCACGACCACCACTGTACCCGTGTCGTTCTCGTCTTCTTCGCGTTCTCGTCCTCGCTACACCTTAACTTTCTCTTTCTCTCCGTTTTCTGACAAGAGAAATATTTTTCTTTTTGTGATTACATATCCCAAAGGATTTAAGGAGATAGACATGTCACCCTGTTATTAGATTTAGTATGTTGTGGAAAAGCTTAAGTCAGTTTTTTATATTCTTTATCATCGCTAAAGTTATTACGTGAGTTACAGAATATCTTCTTAAAAATACATGAACAAAAATAGGAAACAGGGATTTAAAAAGTACTATTAGAGTATTATTTATGTTGTCTTCATAGGAAAGATCAATTTTCTCCATGCATATGGATTAATCCGAAACCAATGAATGTTTCGTAATATATAATGAGACTTTTGTTTTGTCTTACTTCAAGTTAGCATGTTGCGTGGAAACTCAAAAGAAAAAATATGAGAAAGATATTGAAAAATATGACATTCTGTAATAAAGAGTGAAATAGAGGAAAACGATATATTAGGGAACCACATTATGCTTTTTATAATAGAGTGAGTACGTATCTGATTGGGTCTTGAAGCTAAATAGTGTTCCAGCAAACTCCTATAGCTGAGAGTCTGTTCTAGGAGGAGGAGGAGGAGGAGGAGGAGGAGGAGGAGGGGAGGGGGAGGAGGAGGAGGAGGGAGGGAGGGGGAGGAGGGGGAGGGGGAGGAGGAGGAGGAGGAGGAGGGAGGGGGAGGGGGAGGAGGAGGAGGGGGGGGGAAGGGGAGGAGGAGGAGGAGGAGGGAGAGGACAAGGCAGAAGGAGAAGAGGTTGTCGTTGATAAGAAAGTACGCAACAAAAAATCAAGAGAACTTTGATCATTAAAGTATAATAATTAAGGTGACGAGAATGGGAAGCCTTCACTAATTAATCATTTTGTTGGATAATGACTTGTTATTACCATTATTATCAGGGTTATTATTATCATTACTATTATTATTATAATTATTATCATTGTTATTGTTATCATTACTATTATTATTATCATTATCTAATATACTATAAGAGTAGCCATGTGTCTGTGTATGTGTGTGTCTGTTTTGGGTAGCCGAAACTGTAAATTCAATTTTGATGAGAATGGGCTAAAAAAATCGCAAATAAATCGTAGGTGGTAAGCGGCTTGGTCTCATGTCAATTGAATACTTTTGAAAGGAGGTTTTGGGGTAAAAACACTAGACGTATTATATTACAGGAAAAACTCTGCGGTAACGTCTTGCCGCATTCCACAAACTCAGTAGACTCATGGACGTTTGTGTGAGTGTGTGTGTGTGTGTTGGAATCACACGGAATACAAAGGGTTGGAATCACACGGAATGTGGTCTACCCCGAGGCACTTTGACCAGTGACCAACGACAGCAACAACACGATTGGAGTTTGCAATCACATGTTGTCTAATATATTCTACTACTACAAACATCAATACATGGGTCCGAAGGGCCCACAAGTACTTGTTATTATTACTATAGCTGAAACATCAAGAAAACAAAAACGTAGATCGAGTATACAAAATCCATTATATACATATTTTCATTTAATAGCATTTTGAGGGAACACCACACATCTGAGGACCAGAATCACTCAATTTTGACATTTTTCATTTCTGTGCTAAAATTATTCTTTTGGCCTAGAACTACAACGTAGATTTTTTTTTTTTTTTCATTTTTCTGTTTCAAATTGTTCTTTTGGCCTAGAACTACAACGTAGTAGCTCTGAAACGCAAATATGAGCCATATTACCCATTCCCTGGTCCCCCCAATGCTAACCCCCCCCACCGCGTCCCATCCTGGCGACCGCATCACCATCATAATTATTTGTATAAATTGAAGAAAAGAAAAAATCCCATGAAATAGGAATTGTATACGACCGTTTTATATCACCTCAATACATTAGACAATGGATAAATAAGAAGTTAGTCTAAAGTAACTTGATATTCAATAAGATAAGGTATATGCGTTGTTTTCTCAAAACAATTTTTTTTTACTTTCACGGCCTACTCCTCCTGCCATTTGTGTAATACATATCTCAAATTATGCACACTTTATACTTGCATACATATGTGTAAAATGAGGCTGCGGATTATGATTACAATGACAGACGGAATTTCTGGAATTTTTCTTATTCTAAATTTTTCTTATTTTAGATATTATATTATTTTCAGAGTGGCATTTTCAACCTTTTTCGGAGTGATGGAGAATTTCCTTTCGTATCTTTATTGTTGAATGTTTACAGAATACCCTAAGCTAAATATCTCATCAAACAAAGAATTTTTCGATTTTAAGTAGATTTCCATATGACGTCATAAAAAAAAAATCCAATAGTAATGAAACTTGGTCAGATAATGTAAACGCTCACGAAAAACACGATGGAGATAAGATTTTGGCTCTAAAAGCAGCCTGGGAAATTTAAGCATCACCTGTGCGGTGTCCCCTTAAGTGAGAGGAGAGGAGGAGAGGGAGAAGAGAGAGAGAGAGAGAGAGAGAGAGGAAAAGAGAGAGAGAGAGGAGAGAGAGGAGAGAGAGAGAGAGAAAGAGAAAGAGAGAGAGAGAGAGAGCGCTCAGTACGTAGAAAAGGGATAACTCAATATAGATAATGAGATAAAAATAGGAAATGAGATAGTAAATTAGGAAAGGAGGAACGTAAACCAATTTGGGCATTATACTGAGCAATATTAATTTTTGGCCAAATCTCTCTCTCTCTCTCTCTCTCTCTCTCTCTCTCTCTCTCTCTCTCTCTTCTCTCTCTCTCTCTCTCTCTCTCTCTCTCTCTCTCTCTCTCTCTCTCTCTCTCTCTCTCTCTCTATCTTCTCTCTCTCTCTCTCTCTCTCTCTCTCTCGTTTTTCTTTTTCTATTGGAGGTTCTTATTAAAAAAAGACTTATGCACTGTGGACTCTTGTTCTCGAATTGAAAGGAACCAATATTGAAAATCATATGAGAAAAAGAAAAGTAAGAAGGAAGAAAAAGAGGGAAACAAATAATGCAGGTATAAAACGCCTTATTTAGACACTTGAAATAGTAGAAAATAAAAAACAAATGAATAACAGACCCAAATTGTATTGTCTATATAAAAAAAATTGCGAAAGATGGAAAAAAAATAAGTACAAAGATATAGATTGATAAATAAAGCAACAACCAGACGAAGAAAAACACGCATTAACATAGCAAAGACAGCCTTTATGAGACAGAGAGATACATAAGATAAGATATTTTGATCCTATCTAGAAACTTTACAAGTACCAACTACAAGGTTATTGACTATACAAAGCGCCACCACGCCAAGACGAACCTGGTGGGCTCGAACCGCTGACCGAATGCGCAGGGACACGCGAGCCCGCAGCTCTACCGACGGAGCCACCCTGACGGGAGAGAGAGAGAGAGAGAGAGAGAGAGAGAGAGAGAGAGAGAGAGAGAGAGAGAGAGAGAGAGAGAGAGAATATGGTACGAGTATGTCAAAAACTCATGAACATGTCGAATCATATCCATTTTTTCTAAAGGTGAAACTGCCTAATTGGAGAGAAACAGGAGGATGGAAGAGAGAAAGGGAGGAAAGGAGGTTGTGACCTTTTCCAGGACGAAGGGAAGGGAGGAGGAGAGGAGGAGAGGAGGGAAGGGAGATAGGGAGAGACAGGGTTGTGTGGAGTCTATCATGTTTCAGGGAGTGGTTAATTGATCAAAGGTGCAAGTGCCTTTCCCCTCTCCCCCTCTCTCTCTCCCTCCTCTCTCTCTCTCTNACAAGGCAAAAGGGGGAGAAGGGGCCCCCGAAGGGGGAAAGGGGAAAGGGGAGGAGGAGGGGGGAAAAGGAGGGGGAAACCCCGAGGGGGAGAGGGGAGAGAGGGGGAGGAGAGAGAGAGGGGGGGAAAAAATTTAAAGGGGAGAGGGGATTAGAGAGAGAGAGAGGAGAGAGTTAGGGTACGAGTATGTCAAAAAACCCCATTGAACAGCGAATATATCCTTTTTTAAAAAGGTAAAAACTGCCAAATGGAAAAACAGGAGGAGGAAAGGGGGGGAGAAAGGGGGGGGGAAAGGGGTTTGTGATTTTTTCCAGGACGAAGGGAAGGGGGGAGGAGAGGAAGGAAGGGGGGGGAAAGGGAGATAGGGAGAGACAGGTTTGTGTGAGTCTTCTGTTCGGGGAGGGGTTAAATTTGATCAAAAGGTGCACAGTGCTCTCTCTCTCTTCTCTTTTTCTTTTCTCTCTCTCTCTCTTCTTTCTTCTCTCCCCTCTCCTCCTTCTCTCTCTCTCCCCTCTCTCCCTCTCTCTTTTTTTTTTTTTTTTTTTCCCCCCCCCCCCCCCCCCTCCTCCCTCTCTCTCTCCCCTTCTCCCCTCTCCCTTTTTTCCTCTCTCTCTTCTCTTTCCTCCCCTCTCTCTCTCTCTCTCCCTTCTCTCTCTCTCTCTCTCTTTTCTCTCTCTCTCCTCTCTCTCTCTCTCTCTCTCTCTTCTCCCCCTCTCTCTCCTCTCCTCTTTTCTCTCCTCTTCTTCCTCTCTTTTCTCTTTATATATATATATATAATATATTATAATTTTTATATATCGTCTCTGTTGACAAAGCAGTTTCCTGGTTCTCGTTATTTCTTTGTTTTCAGATTGTCTTGGTCGTTTTTTCTCTTTTTTTTTTTCCTAGTAGTCTTCTTTCTCTCCATCCCCTCCCTTCCCCCTTTTTGTTTTTTTTTTTTTTTTTATTTTTTTTTTTTTTGTTCCCTTTTTTTCCTTTTGTTACCTCCGCCCAAAGAAGTTTGGGGGGAGGGGTTTTTTTTTCCCCCCCCGATTGTCTGTCTGTTTGTTTGTTTGATTGTTTGTTTTTTTTTTGAAGGTCGGATTTCTCAAAAAAATTCGTATAGATTTTGGGCCCAAAAATAGTATACCAAGTCTATTTGGTATAGGAAAATGATTAAAATTTTTGGGTGGAAAACGAATCAAAAAAAGTTTTCCCTGGCAACCAAAATTTATTAAAAATTCGGGGGGAGGTATGCGCTCTACTGGTTACCTCCCCCAACGAAATTTTAGGGAGGGATGTTTTTACCCCCATCTGCTTTTTTTTTGTTTGTTTGTTTTTTTTGTGTACGGTTTTTCGAAAAATTACAAAAAGTTTAACCAAACTTGGTATACCCAAATCATTTAGTATAAGGGAAAAACTGATTTAAAATTTTGGATGAAATCGAATCAGAATGTTGCCATGGAACCCAATTTTGAAATATTTGGGTGAGGGATGCCCCCTACTTTGTGCCCCCCCCCCCCCTAGTGTTGTTGGCCTCTTCTTTCCCCCTTTCCCAAGTTTTTCTTCCTCTTTCCCCTCTTCTCCCCCCATGTATTCTCTACTCTTCCTTTTTCTTTTTCTTCCCCCCTTAAATTGTCCGTTTCGCTCTCCTTCTTTTTGAGAAACCTTCATTTGCTTTAAATTTAAAAGGCAATTTTGTTAACTAATTCATTTATTATTCGCTGCCCGCTTTTTTTTGTGTATTGTGTGTGTGTGTGTGTGTGTTTTTGTGGTGGTGTTGTGTGTGTGTGTGTGTGTGTATTTATGTGTGTGTGTGTGTGTGTGTGTGTGTGTGTGTGTGTGTATGTGTGTGTGTGTGTGTGTGTGTGTGTGTGTGTGTGTGTGTATGGTGTGTGTGTGTGTGTGTGTGTGTGTGTGTGTGTGTGTGTGTGTGTGTGGTGTGTGTGTGTGTGTGTGGTATTTATGTGTGTGTGTGTGTGTGTGTGTGTGTGTGTGTGTGTGTGTGTGTGTGTGTGTGTGTGTGTTGTGTGTATGTTGTGTGTGTGTGGTGTGTGTGTGTGTGTGTGTGTGTTGTGTGTGTGTGTGTGTGTGTGTGTGTGTGTGTGTGTTCATCTAGTTGTATTCATCTAGTTGTATTTACAGAGCCAGAGCAGCGCTCGTATGGGCCCGTCTCCATATCAACATTTTTATCATTCATCCTTAGTGCTTAGTGTTGGCCGAAGCCACCACCCCGGAGAGCAGGTCACAAACCCCGGCTAACACCCGGTACCCATTCACTGCTGGGTGGACAGGGGCTCTGGTTTTAAGGAAATAGCCCATCTGTTTCCGCTCCGCCCGGGGATCGAACCCGGGACTTCTCAGTTGTGAACCGAGCGTGCTACCCCTACACTACGGAGTACCCGTAGTGTGTGTGTGTGTGTGTGTGTGTGTGTGTGGTGTGTGTGTGGTGTGTGCATGTATGTGTTTATGTGTGTGCGTGTGTGCGTGTGTGCGTGTGTGCGTGCGTGCGTGCGTGCGTGCGTGCGTGCGTGCGTGCGTGCGTGCGTGCGGCGTGCGTGTCTTTCTCCTCCTCTCTCTCTCTCTCCCTCATTTCACATCTTCCACTGTACAAATTCATGCAAGTATCACCATAAGTACATTACAAAGTTTCAGTACATTAATATTTCTTGTGTTTCTTCCATTATCTGTATTTGCTTCCTTAATTGTACCGCTTCTGTTTGCTTGGAAATATAGCTATAAAAGTCTCCCCTTTAATTTTTGTGATGCAACGTCTACCCGTTTTCTTTGTATTCTTTTTTTCCTCGGATATCGGTGTTTAATAATTCATAGAAAACGTGTATAATGACTTTTTGGGTTCGCGTGTTTGATTATTGTTGTTTTGTTAATATCTCGTTGGTTTTGTGTTTTTGTGTGAATTTTTTTTTGTATGTGTTGTGACATGTTTTTCATTTGTGTTTTTGTGTTTATTTGTTTATTGTTTTTTGTTGTTGATGTGTTTTGTGTTTTATGAATCTTTTTTTGTTTCGTGACTATTCGTGTGTTTTGAATGAGAAATAACTCTCTCTCTCTTTCTCTTCAATGGTAATCAAATAAAGTGTTGTTACAAAATGGTCGCAACAATTTCAACAACAACAATGATGACAACAATAATAATAACAACAACAACAACAACAACAAAAACAACAACAACATTAACAACGACAACAATAATAACAGTAACAATAATAATAACATCAACAATAACAACAATAATGATAACAATAATAATAACATTAACAATAACAGCAACAACAACAACAACAACCTAAATATTTATTTGACTTCCACCTTCACTAATAATAAGATATTTAATATGTACAACCTTTGTGCTCTTATTTGTCACATCAAGTAATTTTTCATTACAATAATTATCTTTTACACTTTTCAGTTAATATAATAATTTTCGTTTTCATTTTTTATTTTTTTATTTTTGGAAGATGAACCTGAAGCCAAGAAAGAAATATGATTTTTTTTCTTAATTAATGTCTATTTTTGCATTTTTTTTTTTCTGAGTAATAATTCACTGGTCAACACGATATTTCTGGCAAAAGGTTTTAAAACAAATTCTAACTGAATTTGGGCTGCTGATTACGAATATGAACTCAATTTTTGTCTATCACATCAGGATTTCGCGTTTTATAGCATTTTTCAATTTTGATGAAAATGACCCCTCAGCCTATATATCGAAGGTTTCAAGATAAAAAACCGTGATTTTTAGTAATACATTTTGTATATTCTTAATCAAGGAATTACAAAGATTAGGGAAGTCCATGTACAAGGTAAATCAAATTAGTGACATAATTGAAATAAAAAAATAAAAAACAATACATATATATGGTGCACAGATCAATGGCAAGTAGCAGTTATGTAAATTTTTTTTTTCTTGGCTGATCTCTGATGTAAGCTTCTGGGTTGTCTCTCATCAAGCCCCAGCAATAATCCGCCATCATATGTGAGCCCCACCGGCCTTGATACCGTTCTTCCATTTGTTTTAATGTCCTGATGAAAACGCTCCCCTTGTTCCTGGCTCACATCCCCAAAGGGTTCTCCGGAAACTTGTCCAAATGGCTGTGTAAATAGTGAACCTTGATACTCATTCTCCCATCCAAGTCTCGCAGGCTCATTATTTAGCTCTTCCACAATCTCTTCATAGTTGTCTTGCTTTCTTATTCCCTAGAAAATTCTTTCACCACATTACAAAATGCTTTCCAAGCTCTTTCTTCTGTCTCATTCTTTGATGTGATAAAATTTGGATCTCTCATTAGTTTTTCTTATTTGAGGTCCATCAAATTTTCCCAAACCCTTTTTCTTCTTTTCCCACTAAGACCAGGAAAAGTTGAACATTATAGCTGAAGCATTCTCCACTGTGATCAAGAGCTTTGACAAACTGCTTCATCAATCCAGTTTTATGGGGCAAGGGAGGAAAGACAATCTTCTTCCTATCCACTAGAGGATCATTGATGACATTCTTATCGCCAGATGCCAAACTCTGGTCGCTGGGGCCCATTCTTTTTCACCCAATGCTCTGCTGTAGCTCAAACTGTCCCAGAAAACACAGAAAAACGGGGGTTATTTTGTGTACCCTCCTTGCTGACCTAAAAAAAAGTTAACCATTTTCAAATCGACACAAATTAAACCCCACCCATGAACATGATATTGGCAACCTCCTAGGACAATCTTGATGTTGTTATATCTTCTTTAATTTTTACAGAATGACCTATTGGTACAGAGCCATACTTATTTCCATTGTGTAACAGAACACATTTCAAACTTCTTTTGGAACTGTCAATAAAAGCCTCCAATCCCTTGAATCATATGCTAGCAGTCCCAAAAAAAGGAAGAAAGGCCCTTCTACATCAGTACAATAGACAAGCTGTGGCCATCTGAATGGAAGTACTTACGCAGTTCTGCTTCCCTGTTACGATAAAATGAGACACCTGTGCCGGGTTTCAGCATTCGATTCTCTTTCGGTCTTGAAGACAACAGTTCAGCAGACTCTTTTGGGTAGATAAAGATCTCTAACCAAATCATTCAAAAGCATACTGAGTAAACAGAATTGGTTTGTCACAATCTTCATCAGATGGGTGAAAAATATCTGTAGTGGGCTTCTTCATCAGTGGGAGCAGGTGAGCAGAGATCTGTTCATCATTTTTTGAAGCTCAGTAAATATTGGTACAGGTATTTCTTCACTATGGGTAACTGGTCGAATAGCTGAGGGGAAATTGGGTATTGCAAATATTTCTTGTTTTTCTTTATTGAAAAACCCCTTTTACATTGACAAGGCAGAAATAGCAGTCAATCTAAATGATTGGTTGGTTTCTCTCCAAAACCATAGGCACTCCAACTTAAGTTTAGCCTTCTTTCCTTGAGACCCTGATATCAAAGTCTCAAAACAGGTTTGCACACTTTGTGAGGAGCCCAATGCTTGTCTGGTCTCCAAGTGGTACTTTGAAGTACGCAAAAAACACGCTCTTAACAAAGTCAGTAATGTTGCGCCTCTGAGTTTCAAAGTAAAGCTTCCACAGATTTTAGCAAAATATATTTGGATTTATTTTGAGCACTTTCTTCTGTGAGATGTAGAGGGCCCTTGTTTTGAGCAGCAACACCAACGCGGGACAAATAAAAGAAAAAGAGTTGTTAGCTACCTGAGTTTTTTCCTTGAATTTGCTACCCAACCACCTACACCTTAGGCATTGTTTCACAAAAAAGAAACAACAGGGGGAAATACAATAAATAACTCAAAATTTAATGTAAAATTCAATAATAAAACACTACCTGCGGGCGATTGCTGTGCAAGTTGAAATGTGTTTGTTTACTTTCGTATCATAAAGAATGGGAATGTTATGCATGTTTAAAGAAAACGAAGATATTCTCCAGTTTTTTTGGGAGACTGAATTAAAAATAAACCATATAATCCGGCCCTTTTGCTACACTACTCAATAGAAAGGAAAAATTTTTCTTGAAATTCATGAAAATGAATATATACCTATAGCGCAAAAACGTGATGTGATAGAGAAAATATAAGATCAGATTGAATTCAGCACCCTCAAATTTGTCCTAAAAAATGTTCTTAAATTCCATTTCCAGAACTTTTTTTTTTTTTTTTTTTTTTTACCAGTGATTTTATATATATATAATGTTGTTTGGCCGTGTTTGTGTTTTTCTGAGTGTTTGTTTTTTGTAGTGTTTTTTGTGTTGCGTGGAGGCAGTGTTGCAGGGGGAGACGTAGTGAGGGTAGAGGGGAGACACCCGTGCAACGAAGAGGGAGAATGAACGATACGGTGATAAATAAGGAAAGAAGGGAAAGGATATAAATGTTTTCACCAATTTGTAGGAAGTCTTGCTATTTTTTTTTTTATTTTTTTTATTCCGCGTTTTCTCTCTCTCTTATCTTCTTCTTTCCTCTTTTATGTAAGGTACTAAGAAGAAGGAAAGAAATTTAATGTCATGCATGTTCGTTAAATGTTTATTTTACACAATTTTTCATTTACATTTTATTTTGTTGTTGCTGTTCATCTTCAACATCATAATCTTCTTGTTCTTGTTCTTGTTTTTCATGTTATTGTTCTTCTTGTTTTTCTTGTTCTTCTTGTTCTTGGTCTTGTTCTTTTTGTTCTTCTTGGTCTTCTTGTTTTTCTTTGTCTTCTACCTCTTCTTTTTCTTTCCGTTTAATTTTGTATTCCAGTTTATCTTCGTTTGATTATATATATATCAAGTATAGACGTCCAGCCTCTGGCCCCTTTGCTTTTGGCTCAGTTCTTGCGGCTGGAACGTTCCAGCCAATTAACTCATTACGTGAATTACTCATTAAGGGCTTGCTCTATGCAAAAAGTTTGTTTTACAGACCCCCATTGATTTTGACAGCACTACTTCCATGTCGAATGTCTGCTCAATCCGACAATAATTAGGAGTAGTTTACGCTAATTACTCATTAAGGGCTTGTTTTACGCAATAAAATTCTTCCGACGACCCCCATTGATTTTGACAGCACTACTTGCATGTTAAATTTCAGCTCAATCCGACAATATTTAGGAGTAGTTATACACTTTTTGGCGGAAACTTGGTTCCACGGGTCTTATGGTAAATGACAGTGAGCTAAGCTCGCTGTCAATTATCTATGCTCCTTTGTGAAGCTTCGTATCTATTCACTTTTTATTCTTTTTTATCTCCTTAATTCTTCCTTTTCTTTTTATTTACCGTTCAATCACTTTAGCAATGCCTTATTTTTCATTCTCTCTCTCTCTCTGAAAAGAAAGAGGAGAGAGAGAGAGAGAGGGAGAAAAGAGAGAGAGAGAGAGAGAGAGAGAGAGAGAGAGAGAGAGAGAGAGAGAGAGAGAGAGAGAGAGAGAGAGAGAGAGAGAGAGAGAGAGAGAGAGAGAGCATAAAACAAACAAAACATTTCAGCAAGTATATATTCCTTTTACTCCTTTTCCCCCCTTTCTCTCTCTCTCTCTCTCTCTCTCTCTCTCTCTCTCTCTCTCTCTCTCTCTCTACTTTTCTCTACTCTCTCTCTCTCTCTCTCTCTCTCTCTCTTCTCTCTCTCTCTCTCTCTCTCTCTCTCTCTCTCTCTCTCTCTCTCTCTCTCCCCTCTCTCTCTCTCTCTCTCTCTCCTCTCTCTCTCTCTCTCCTCTCTCTCTCTCTCTCTGTATCTCCCTCTTTCTTTCTCTCTCTCTCTCGTTGAATATATTGGTTTTAGGAATTTAGTTTTGGTGTTGTAAGCCACTAAATGTTGATAATATGTAATTGCGTTGACAATTCATACTATACTAGTATACTATTCATACTAATACTCACTTCACCATATGTTTTCTGTATAACTATTATTCCATTGTGTTGAATTTGTTTATTTCCCGTTCCCTTAAACTGGCCATTCCCCTAAACAAGAACTACCACGTCATTTCACATTTTTACTCGCCCATCTTTCCCTCCCTCCTTCCCTCCCTCTTTCTCTCCCTCCCGTTCTATCTTATGGCCTCTTGTAGCTTCCTTATGTTTTTATGTAAACTGCTTTATTTGAACACCAAACAACGATAACTATACTTTTCGCTCACTAAACATAATTCTTCAAACACCAAACAATACATATCATTTCCACAATAACTTAAGTAGCTCTTTCCAATCACCAAACTACTAAAATCACACTTTTAATATATACCTAACTTTAATACTTAATACCCATTCACTTAACACATATTTCCTAACCATCTAACAACACACTTTATTTCCACAATCACTTAAATAGCTGACTTCAATCACCAAACTACTTAAATAACGCTTGATTACCCATTTAACTTAAGACTTAATACCCATTCACTTAACACATATTTCCTTACTACATAACAACACACTTTATCCCCTTCCTTATCCTTATTTCCTTCCTTCCTTATTACTTCCTAACGACACTTAATATCCCTACATTAACATATATTAACTACATTAACTAATATCTACATTCACTTAACAAATTCTTTTTAACACCATAACACGTGTCTGTGAGTATTGGTAAAGGAGAGCAATAATGGTATTCTTATAGTTCCTTCGTTGTTGCCATTGTTGTTATTGTTGTTGTTGTTGTTGTAGTTGTTTTGTTACGGTTCTAGTTGTTCTTGCTGCTGTTGTTGTTGTGGTTGTTGTTTTAGCTGTTGCGGTTGTAGTTGTTGTTGTTTTTGTTGCTGCTGTTGTTGTTTTAGTGTATTTTATCGTAACAACAACAATAACAACACAGAAAGCAAGAGGAAAAAAAAGAAAATGTTAAACTGTTCTTTCATTATCGTCATTCTTGTGAGGAAGGAAGGAAGAAACACCAATGGCTTTAAAGTAGTGGTAGTAGTGTTGCTGTTGTTGTTGTTGGTGTTGTTATTGGTGTTGTTGTTGTTGTTGCGGTTCACTTAATGCAAGACGGCGAGAGAGAGAGAGAGAGAGAGAGAGAGAGAGAGAGAGAGAGAGAGAGAGAGAGAGAGAGAGAGAGAGAGAGAGAGAGAGAGAGAGAGAGAGAGAGAGATTCTAGTTGCTATAAAAGAAAGTCTAATTTATAAGGGTATTTGGTCCTCCTCCTCCTCCTCCTCCTTCATCTCATAATCTTCCTCCTTCATCATCTCCGGCCTTATTCCCTGCTTTATTCCCTCTCCTCCCGCGTTTGTTGCTCGTAATGTTTGTTCAATGTTTACTATTCCTCTCTTTCCCTACTTTACTATCCTCATAATTTTTATTTTTATCTCATTATCCTATATTGAGTTCATTCATTTTCTACGCTATGAGCTCTCTCGCTCTCTCTCTTAAAATGCTATTAAATGAAAATATGTATATAATGGATTTTGTATACTCAATCTATGTTTTTGTTTTCTTAATGTTTCAGCTATAGTAATAATAATAATGATAATAATAATAGTAATGATAACAAAAACAATGATAATAATTATAACATTAATAATAATGATAATAATAGCCCTGATAATAATGATAATAGCAAGTCATTATCCAACATAATGATTAATTAGTGAAGGCTTCCCATTCTCGTCACCTTAATTATAATACCTGAATGATCAAAGTTCTCGTGATTTTTTGTTGCGTACTTTCTTGTCAACGACAACCTCTTCTCCTCCTCCTCCTCCTCCTCCTCCTCCTCCTCCTCCTCCTAGAACAGACTCTCAGCTATAGGAGTTTGCTGGAACACTATTTAGCTTCAAGACCCAATCAGATACGTACTCACTCTTTATAAAAAGCATAATTGGTTCCCTAATATATCGTTTCCTCTATTCACTCTCATAACAGAATGTCATATTTTTTCCATATCTTTCTCATATATTTTTTTTTTGGGTTTCCACGCAAACATGCTAACTTGAAGTAAACTAAACAAAAGTCTTCATATACTATTACGAACATTCATTGGTTTCGGATTAATCCATATTCATTGAGAAAAATTAATCTTTCCTATGGAGACAACATAAATAATACTCTAATAGTACTTTTTAAATCCCTGTTTCCTATTTTTGTTCATGTATTTTTAAGAAGATATTCTGTAACTCACGTAATAACTTTAGCGATGATAAAGAATATAAAAAACTGACTTAAGCTTTTCCACAACATACTAAATCTAATAACAGGGTGACATTGCTATCTCCTTAAATCCTTTGGGATATGTACTCACAAAAAGAAAAATATTTCTCTTGTCAGAAAACGGAGAGAAAGAGAAAGTTAAGGTGTAGCGAGGACGAGAACGCGAAGAAGACGAGAACGACACAGGTACCGTGGTGGTCGTGGCGGTGGTGATGGTGGTGGTCGTTACGCTCGTTATTACTCGTTAACTCATGTGTCTTGTTACTCGTAGTGCTGTAGTTCCTCTTAAGTGAGTCGTGAAAAGAGGAACCTTCTACTTCTACTACTACTACTACTACTACTGTAATCCCTACTACAACTTCTACTTCTACATCCACAGTGACGTGTTAGTACAAGCAGTGACGCTCTATATATGATGTGAAAACACCCTCGTTACCCCTTGTGCTTTTGGAACATAGAAACAATAGAGAAAACGAGAGGAAAAGGAGAAAAAACGGAAAATAAACTGTTCTTCCAGTATCGTAATGACAACAACACAGAAAGCAAGAGGAACGAAAATAAGAAAAATATATAGAGTTCTTTCATTATCGTCATGCTTGTGAGGAAGGAGGGCATAAACACCCCTATGGCCTTACTGAGCAGCCAAGCGCACATCCCACTCCTGCCTTCACACCCCACCTCGCGAAACACATCATCCCTTCCCACCCCCTCGGAGCGATCAGCATAAGTGTGTGTGTGTGTGAGGCAGGAGGAGGCAGGGAAGTGGATAGCGATAAGGGAAATGAAGGACGAGTGGAATATTTACCCTAGCGATAAGAAGGTGGAGGAGGAGGATAACTAGAGAGAAAGGTGACATTGAGTGAGACAGTGAGAGTGAGGACAAGGTTATGAGGGACATGTGAGGTGGTGGGTGTCCTTCTTTCACTCGTACTCTGATTAAATCCAATTCTATTTCTTTCCTCTTGATCCGCTCTCAATCTTTTACCCTTTCCCTAATCTCCTTTTTACCCTCCTTCCCTTATGTAATTCCCTTGCCTTTTAAAACCTAACCCTTCCGTAAACTCTCTCATTTTTTCCCTTTTCAAGTTATCAAACTAACCTAATCTTTTACCTCAAAATGATTACCTTTTATTTATCTTTATCTTCCTTCCCTTAATTAACTTGTCTTTTAAAACTTAATCCTTCCGTGAACTTTCTCTTTTTCATTCTCT
>JACEEZ010015558.1:229600-239600 GCA_016584305.1 Chionoecetes opilio | reverse complement strand
TAAGATTACTTAAAAAAAAGAACAACAAAGTGACATTTACAAGCCAATATGATCTCTAGACCTTGCCCCCATTCGTGGAGTAAACATTTTACAAGCCTATATGCACTCTAGACCTTGCCCTCATTCGTGGAGTAAACATTTTACAAGCCTATATGACAGACTCACCAATCTCTTTAATACCAAAGAATGAATTCGGCTGAAATAGGTGTCCAAGCGAGCGAAGCGAGCAAAAATCCTCACACGCACACACACACACATATACACACACACACACGGGGTCCAAACAAAACCCCCTAGGACAAAACCCCCCTCGGACAAAACCCCCTAAGCAAAAGTGCGAAATAGGACAAAAACTCTCCAGTTTAATACCATCAAAATTAGAAGAAAAAATAAAATTTTAGCAATTTATTACTGAAGTAATCATGATGAATATTGAAATCTTTCTTTGTGTTTGTTCACTCCACTTGATCATTGTTTTGTCTACCTAAGTACCGTAAATCCCCATGTACCGTAGATAGCACTAACGTCGCCAGGACAACGTATCTTTTTTATTTACAGACGTGTGGTGGCGTTAATACTTACATTTCTACATCCATGATTTCAGGAAAGTCAGAAGGGGCTATCTGGAGAGTCTGTCATTTTGTGTCTTCATCTGTGTCATAGTATGGCTATAAATGAACAAATTACAAAAATATATCAACCGAGTGGCGACGTTGATAATGGGCTACACTAAGGTCGCCATCTAGTGTTTGTTCATGAGTGTCTTCCCGCCGTCGTCGTCGCCCGAAAAAAAAACCGAGTAGTGAAATTTGAAATCGTATATACTTGCAGATACAAAGCATAAAACAACGCTGAAACAGGGTAGAGTATACAACCATGATATAAACTACTGTGTATCATCTTCAGTGGTATATACACAGCAGTAGTGATGCTATAATTCGTAATATGTGGCGCCTGGCGACATTATTGTAGCTGTCGACTAAATTAAGTGTTATCTACGGTAGCTATAGGTAAAACCTATCTAACCTATCAACACCTATCTATCAAAACCTATATATTATTTAATGAATGTAATATTTTACATCTCAGAGAAGTGTTCATAAACTACAAATAATAAGAATACAAATTATGATTTTAAAATTTCTTGTTTTTTTGTCCCAGGGGGGTTTTGTCCTAAGGGCTTTTTTTCCTAGGGGGGTTTTGTCTTAGGGGGGTTTTGTCCTAGGGATTTTTTCATAGGGGGGTTTTGTCCTAGGGTTTTTTTCCTAGGGGAGTTTTGTCCTAGGGGGGGTTTTGTCCTAGGGTTTTTTATCCTAGGGGGTTTTGTCCTAGGGGGGTTTTGTCCTAGGGTTTTTTTCCTAGGGGGGTTTTGTCCTAGGGTTTTTTTCTTAGGTTTTTTTTTTCCTAGGGGGTTTTGTCCTAGGGTTTTTTATCCTAGGGGGGTTTTGTCCTAGGGGGGTTTTGTCCTAGGGTTTTTTATCCTAAGGGGGTTTTGTCCTAGGGGGGTTTTGTCCTAGGGTGTTTTTCCTTGGGGGGTTTTGTCCTAGGGAGGTTTTGTCCTACACTCGTGCGCGGGCAGTTGAGGAAGTTCTCTCTCTCTCTCTCTCTCTCTCTCTCTCTCTCTCTCTCTCTCTCTCTCTCTCTCTCTCTCTCTCTCTCTCTCTCTCTCTCTCTCTCTCTCTCCCATCTCTCTCTCCTCCTCCTCTCTCTCTCTCTCCTCCCCCCCCCCCCCGGTTTTGGGTCCTATCTGACTATGGCCATTTCAAGTTGGGTCCCAATTGACTCGTGGCCTAGGCGGTTTGAGGCCTAATTAACCTGTGTCCCATATGGCGCGTGGCCGAAGTGAACTCGTGATCAGTTGACCTCAGTACCAATCGCTTCAGTACCAAATGACCTGCACCCGACGCAAGCTGCTGAAGTATTCCCTGCCCAGGAGGGTGTTCGTGGAGGTGGTGAATGCCCACACAAGCGAGAATGGCCAGCTGACTGGGGCCTCCTGTTGTAAAGGGCACGGCTTGGACAAGCTCATCCAA
Organism: Chionoecetes opilio; assembly: GCA_016584305.1. Taxonomy (NCBI): domain Eukaryota; kingdom Metazoa; phylum Arthropoda; class Malacostraca; order Decapoda; family Majidae; genus Chionoecetes; species Chionoecetes opilio. Next base: position 237,567 of record JACEEZ010015558.1, on the reverse strand, counting down.
CAAATGGCTGGTGCTCTCTTCAATCTGTTTGCTGGCAACATGGTGCGTGACATCAACAGCGATGTCCACGCCAAGCGCAAGGCTGGTGCTTCCACAGAGCGTGTGACTAGGTCGCAAAGTGACGATAAGTGGCGCAAGCTTACAGGTGGGAAAAAGAACTGACATTCCTGTGTTGTACAATGATGCTAGATCACATGTTGAATTAAAATATACTATATATTGCAAGTATGTTAGATCCATTTTGTTTTTGTGTTGATTGGTATGACTAAATGCTTTGGCGGATTCATATAACACTTCTAGACATTGAAGTAGAAACTTTTAGCTTTTATCACCATTAGTTTCATCGATCTCATTCAATTATGAGCCGAGATGACTAGGATAGAACGCAAAGGGCCGTTTTCCGGTTATGGGGCCATTACTGCAAAACGGTGAATTTAAGTGTCACACCCAGTTCTACTGTTATCTATGTTATTATCATTTAGTGTTAATATCAATGTTAATGTAATTATCATCATTACTATTATCATTATTACCATTATTGTTATTACTGTTACTATCATTAAGATTATCATTATTATTACTATTATCATTATGAATATTATTATCTTTCTTGGTTGTACATAAATGAAGGTCACCTTCAGGTGACCAAGTACCCAGGTGAACTGTGCTCCTGATGAGAAGTTTATCGCGGAGCTTCCAATAGATCACTCTGTCCAAAGCCTTTCCGGTACCAAGCAAACAAGATATACAAAGGTGAACCTCTGGAATTACCTTTTGCTCCTGTATGTAATTGTTAGGGATGCAAGGTAGGAGGAGTGCCGCACAGGGTGGTGGAGGAGGAGGAGGAGAAGGAGGACCGCACGATGGAGGAGGTGGAGGTGGTGGACGATGTACTAATCTCCGCTCATCTCCCTGAGCTGTGGAAGCTCTCCACATCACCCCAAGGGAAGGAAGGCAGGCAGGCAGGCAGGCAGGCAGGCAGGCAGGCAGGCAGGCAGGCAGGCAGGCAGGCAGGCAGGCAGGCAGGCAGGCAGGCAGGCAGGCAGGCAGGCAGGCAGGAGGAGGAGGAGGAGGAGGAGGAGGAGGAGGAGGAGGAGGAGGAGGAGGAGGAGGAGGAGGAGGAGGAGGAGGAGGAGGAGCTTATCTCAAAATGGGACAAATGCTCTTATCGGTAAACGTATTTGACAACTTTTTTAATATACTTTTGTCTTTTTTCAATTTCTCTATTCCTTTATTTTCCCATTTGTTAATCTATCTTATCCCTCATTTCTTCGTTCTTTTTTGTCCTCAGAAATTATATATTCTTGGTCTTTTTCTTCCTTTTCCTCTTCGCTGTGTCGTCTTTCGTTCTTTCTTTATTGAATTTTTTTTTTTTCCATCCATCTCCTCTTCGTCTAATTCCTCCCTCCTCTTTCTCTCTTCCTTCCCTCTCCTCTGTCCCCTCTTTCCATCTCTTGTTTACTATCTCTCTCTCTCTCTCTCTCTCTCTCTCTCTCTCCTCTCTCTCTCTCCTCTCTCTCTCTCTCTCTCTCTCTCTCTCTCCTCTCATCCTCTCTCTCTCTCTCTCTCCTCTTCTCTCTCTCTCTCTCTCTCTCTCTCTCTCTCTCTCTCTCTCTCTCTCTCTCTCTCTCTCTCTCTCATATATGACAAAAAGGGCGTTTAATCTTCATGTCGCGTCCTTAGCTAAGATTGGGCGGGAAAAAAGAGGCGAGAAGAGAAATGGTAGGAGGAAGAAGAGGAGAGGGGAAGACAAGAGGCGTGAGGGGAGATGAGGAAATATAGGAAAAGGAAGAGTAGTAGAAGGTATAAAGATGGGGGCATACGCTATGCTGCGCGTGGCCTCGGTGCTCATCTCCGCTGCATTAGCCTTTGAGCCTGTGGTCAGTGACAACCCGCTACCCCGAGACACAGGGCTAGTGTGACTTCCGGGTTACCACAGCTACCTTCCTCAGGTTTCTCCAAGTACCAATTTATCAACCCTGAAAGGAAGGATGACAGCTGAGTTGGCTGGTCGCCGACTGTCCTGGCCCGGATTCGAACCAGGGCCCGCAGATTCGTAGCCAGGCGCGCTAGTCACTACACCACGGAGGCGACACCACGATAGAGTAGTGAAGAGGAGAAATAGGAAAAGGAGGAGTAGTGAAGAGAAAAAATGGGAAAAAAAGAGTAGCGAAGAGGAAAAACGGAAGATGGAGAGATAAAAGAGGAAATGGAAAGTAGGAGAGCGGGAGGAAGAAGAGGAAGATGGAAGGTGAATGGAAGGTTGATGAGATGAATATGAGGAAAAGTAAGAGGAAAGAGGTGGAAATAAAAGAGAGAGGATTAGGAAAGATGTATAACGTAGGAGGAAGAGGGAGAGGAAGAGGAGATATTGTAAGAGGTCGAGAGGAGTGAAGGAGAGGACAAAACAGAGGAAGACGGAAGAGAAAGAAAATGACGATTGTGGACATTTTATGTCGGAAACATTTATTTATATGAGATCTCTTATCTTCGTAAAACCCATTTCTATCTCATCCCGATAAAATACCCCAGCTAATACCAACTAAGATACTTATCGGGGATAGAAGGGTTGAATTGGGTTGAAGGCACATCAATACTGCAATGTCTTGTTATTCGAAGTGGCCAGGCCGTGATCAGGCCGGCGTGGTGAAGGGCGGAGGCGGTGTGTTGGTGTTATCGAGGCGTCGAGCGTGTAGTCACACTCAGTTAATCCACGACGCGGCGAGTGGTTATCACCGTGTTGATTTTAACACGTCCTATGATTTTAACACTAAGTTTACAAAAGTCTATATACAATTCTTCTCAATATAATCAGAGAAGATTAAAGAGAGATGTTATTCCCATGGGTTCTGGAAGTGTACTGTCTCTCGGTGGGCGGCAGGGCATCGGCCCCTTGGTGCCTACCTATGTGTCAAATCGTCGGTGGCGAGAATCTGATGACGGTGGCCAATGACCACGTTTCAAACCAAGGTGCTAATTATTTAAGGTGCAAATGGTTAATACCACTGGGAATGTTCATTTATAATATCCCAGTACTTATCACTTACTTAAATTATCTTAATTAATGCCCATTATCATTATAAATATATATATATATATATATATATAATATATATATATATATATATATATATATATATATATATATATATATATATATATATATATATTATATATATATATATATATACATCCCTGCTCTCTCCCCTACGATGAGTGAACTATATCTCCCTCACAAAGGGGGGCGGGGACAAACCACACACTCTACCAATTGAGGGTGGTTGGTGGATAATTTCTACAACGATAATGAAAAATAATTATTGAAGAAGGAGGAGGAGGGAAAAAACTAAGAGAGAGAGAGAGAGAGAGAGAGAGAGTGAGAGAGAGAAGAGAGGAGAGAGAGAGAGAGAGAGAGAGAAGGAGAGAGAGAGAGAAGAGACGGAGAGAGAGATGAGAGAGAGCATCAGTGTTACCCGCAACATAACTACAATAAATGAGGTATTTTGTTTCCCCTCAATATCTCCCTCACACTTCCTTTATCCCTCCCTTTTCCTTTCCTTCTTTCCTTTCCTTTCCTTCCTTTACCTTTTTCCATCTTGCTTTCCTTTCTCCTTGCCTTCTTTCCTTCCTTCCTTTCTTTACGTCAATCTTTCCTTTCCTTGATCTTTCCTTTTCCTTCCTTTCTTTCCTTCCTTTTTCTTTCTTATGCCATTTCTTTCATTTTTCTTTTCTTTCCTTTCCTTTCCTTTCCTTTTCTTATTTCCTTTCCTTTCACTTCCTTTCTTCCTTCCTTCCTTCCTTCCATTCCTTCCTTCCTTCCTCTCCTTCCTTCCTTCCTTCCTTCTTCCTTCCTTCCATGCTGCATCCTTCCTTCCTATCCTATGCTTCTTCCTGTCCTTCCTCTATAAATCCTTCCTTCCTATGCCTTCGTTAAACTACCTTCCTTCCTTAGGCTTCCTCTTCCGTCGAACTTCCTTCAGCCTTCCTTCCGTTCCTTCCTTCCTTCCTTCCTTACCTGTCTTCCTTCCTTCCTTACCTTCACGTCATTCCTTCCTTCTTCCTTATCCTTCCTCCTTCCTTCCTTCCTTCCTCTCCTTCACTTCCTTCTTCCTTCCTTCCTTCCTTCCTTCCTTCCTTCCTTCCTTCCTTCCTTTTCCTTCCTCTTCCTTCCTTCCTTCCTTCCTTCCTTCCTTCTTCCTTCCTTCCTTCCTTCCTTTCTTCCTTCCTTCCTTCCTTCCTTCCTTCCTTCCTTCCTTCCTTCCTTCCTTCCTTCCTTCCTTCCTTCCTTTCTTTCTTCCTTCCTTCCTCCATTCTTTTCCTCACGATTTTTTCTTCCTTTTCACCTGTTTTCATTTCTCCTCTTATATTCCTTCACTTCTGTCCCCTTCCTTCTCATTCATTTTTCTGTCTCTCTTCCTTCCTCACCTTTCTTTTATCACCTATCTTTTCCATGCTGTCTTCCTCTCTCCTCTCTCCTCTTTTCTTTACTCGTTTCTTTGAGTGAGAGAGAGAGATTTTTTGTTTTTAAATCAAGCAACACAATTTCATAGTTTCCGTACTTCAAATAAAACAAAATCAGGAGCATATTGTGAAAAGGGGAAGAAAGAAAAGAGGATGAAAATGAAATAATGTACACTTAATTAAATTTTGAAACTATTGCACCTGTTAAGAGAGAGAGAGAGAGAGAGAGAGAGAGAGAGAGAGAGAGAGAGAGAGAGAGAGAGAGAGAGAGAGAGAGAGAGAGAGAGAGAGAGAGAGAGAGAGAGAGAGAGAGAGAGAGAGAGAGAGAGAGAGAGAGAGAAGAGAGAGAGAGAGAGAGAGAGAGAGAGAATTTATTTTTTAAATCCTCTCCCTCTTTTTTTCGGGAAATCTCTAAAAGATGCAAGTGTGTGTATGTGTGTGTGTGCGTATGTGTGTGTGTGTGTGTGTATGTGTGTATGCGTGTGTGTGCGTATGTGTGTGTGTGTGTGTGTGTTCGTATGTGTTTGTGTGTGTGTGTGTGTGTGTATGTGTGTGTGTTTGGGATTGAATGCACTTCCTTGTACAAACATAAAGTTCAGGGGATCAAACTTTAAAGCTTAACGTTATTGGGTCTATGTGAAGTGGAAGAGAGGGGAGGGGGTGAGGGGGGTAAGGGGTGGGGGAGGGGAAGGGGCGAAGGGGGAGGGGGGAGGGAAAAGGTCCTAATGATGGGAAGGATTTGTGGTGCAATGCTTAACTTGCAGGAAACGATGAAACTTAGGATGAAGGATACTTGTTTTACCTTCTTTTTCCTCCTTCCTCCCTTTTTTCCTTCCTTCATTTAATTAAACATTTTCGTCACTTTCATTTTTTTCTTTTGCATATTTGTAATTTTTTATTTTCAGTAGTTTTTCATTGTTAATTTTTTTTATCCTCTCCTCCCTCATTTTTGTTCTATTTTCTTTTTACTTCGCGTATTTTTTTGCTTTTCATTCTTCCTTCATCATCATCTTCATTTTACGTTGTCTCATCGATCCTTTTTTGTCATCTTTCTATCATATCTTACTACTTTTTGTTTATCTATTTTCTACTTTTCATTGATGTTCATCGTGTATATTTTATCAATTAATTCTCTATTGCTTTATTTTTTCATTTACGCTTCTTTACATAGTTTGATTAATTAGGCGTTGCATTTTCTGTATCAATTACTAAATATGAAATTTATGTTCTTGTTTTCACTATTTACATATAATCCTATACTTGTTCATGCTGTCTTCTATTCTAATTAATTTCACTTCCATATTTTTTTGTCTGTGTAGAAAAGAAGGAAGGAATGAATTAATGAAGGAAGGAAGGAATGAATGAAGTAAGGAAGGAAGGAGAGAAAGAAAGAAGGAAGGAAGAGAATAGGAGGGTGGAAGGAAGGTAAACAATAGTAAATTTAAGATCTTGACAGTTCTCTCTCTCTCTCTCTCTCTCTCTCTCTCTCTCTCTCTCTCTCTCTCTCTCTCTCTCTCTCTCTCTCTCTCTCTCTCTCTCTCTCTCTCTCTCTCTCTCTCTCTCTCTCTCTCTCTCTCTCTCTCTCTCTCTCTCTCTCTCTGTCCTTGGTGTTTACCTTTTACATTATTCCGTCTTCCTCCTCCCCTTTCTCCTTTGTCTTTTTTTTCTCTTCTCTGCTTCCCACTTATCTCCCCTTCCTATCTCCTCCCGTCCGTAATTTTCCCGTCTTCCGATTGCCCCCAGATAATTATATTGAGAGAGAGAGAGAGAGAGAGAGAGAGAGAGAGAGAGAGAGAGAGAGAGAGAGAGAGAGAGAGAGAGAGAGAGAGAGAGAGAGAGAGAGAGAGAGAGAGAGAGAGAGAGAACCCCTGCTGACTCCATACTCTTGATAACTTCTCTTTACTCTTAAGGCCATCACCTCCCTCCTCCTCCTCCTCCTCCTCCTCATAGACTTCCGGGAGTTGCTTTTATTCCTTTTTTCATTATTGCTTTGATTTATTTTTAGTGGAAGAGGAAGAGGAAGAAAAGGAGGATGAAGGAGTAAAGGAAAAAATGGAAAAAAATATCATCCTTAATAATGATGGGGAATACAAATTAATTAAAAAGTTATGTTCCTGTTTGCTTTTCCTTATTTATTTCTTTGTATTCCTTTGTACTATTAAGGAAGATATCTCCTCTTCTTCCTCACTCTCTCTGTTTCCTCTTCCTCCTTCCTGTTCTTCCTTTGTATTCCTTTGTATTTGTATTCCTCTTTCAGGTGTTGGTTTTCTTTCTGTTTGTTGTTCCGACATTTTTTCTTCGTTATTTTTTATATATTAGAGATTCCTGCTTTTTCTTTGTTCTGTGCTCCTTGTCTTTGTGTCCTCATATTCATAGTTTTTCTTATGTGGGTTTTTTTCTTTTCATTCTCGTCATGCGTCGCAGTAAATTTTGTTGTTGTTGTTGCTGTTGTTGTTGTTGTTGTTGTTGTTGTTGTTCTTCTTCTTCTTCTTTGTCAGTTTTCTCATCTTTATTTCTTTTCTTGTGGATTTTTTGTTTATTTTGTCAATTTCTTTTTAATGGTTAAAATTTGTTCTAGAAAACGAGATATTTTTTCTTGCTTAAGCTTTGTGTGTGTGTGTATGTGTGTGTGTGTGTGTATGTGTGTGTGTGTGTGTATATGTGTGTGTGTGTGTGTGTGTGTGTGTGTGTGTGTGTGTGTGTGTGTGTGTGTGTGTGTGTGTGTGTGTGTGTGTGTGGTGTGTGTTGTGTTGTGTGTGTGTGTGTGTTGTGTGTGTGTGTGTGTGTGTTGTGTGTGTGTGTGTGTGTGTGTGTGTGTGTGTGTGTGTGTGTGTGTGTGTGTGTGTTTCTCTTGTTTGTGAGTGAGTGAGTAGGGAGAGAGAGAGAGAGAGGAAAGAGAGGAGAGAGAGAGAGAGGAGAGAGAGAGAGAGAGAGAGAGAGAGAGAGAGAGAGAGAGAGAGAGAGAGAGAGAGAGAGAGAGAGGAGAGAGAGAGAGAGAGAGAGAGAGAGAGAGAGAGATTATGACCTAAGGGAGGAAGGGAGGTGAAAATCACAGCCCATCATTCATAATAACACCTCTCTTTCTCTGTCTTTCTGCTCTTTCTCTTCTCTCTCTCTCTCTCTCTCTCTCTCTCTCTTCTCTCTCTCTCTCTCTCTCTCTCTCTCTCTATCTCTCTCTCTCTTCTCTCTCTCTCTCTCTCTCACTCTCTTTTTTCTATAAGAACAAATGCGCGAGTGGCGGTGGGTAGCAGTGGCGAGTGGCGGTGGGCGGTGGGTCTGTAAACAAACTTTTTGCATAGAACAAGCCCTTAATGAGTAATTAGCGTAATGAGTTAATTGGCTGGAACGTGGCTCGCTGTCACGTTCCAGCCGCAAGAACTGAGCCAAAAGCAAAGGGCCAGAGGCTGGACGTCTATACTGATTTATAGACCACCCATGCATTTTGCAGAGTTTTTGAATTTTGTGTTGACGAGCTTCGCTCGCTGTCGCTTACCATAAGACCTGAC
>JACEEZ010015558.1:184586-222086 GCA_016584305.1 Chionoecetes opilio | reverse complement strand
CTTTCAGTGATACATTTTTTGATAATACTGTAATAATAATGATAATATTAACAATAATAATAACAACACCATAGACACTAATAATAATAATAATAATAATAATAATAATAACAAATAAAAAACAATGATAATGATACCAGTAAGACGCCTTAATCGGCGAGGGACGAGTGAGCCCGTAGAAACCCGCCGCACGTGCGCACGTGCGGCGTCACCCGGAGTTTGACCTGTGTGACATTGCTAGGTATGTGGACTCAAACCACACACCAAATTTCAACTTAGTCGGTACAGCCGTTTCTCAGCTAAAGCAAGATAACGTTGTCTGACACCCCTCACGCGGCACGCGCCACGCGCCATGCTGACCCCTCACGTTAGACAAAACATGTCAAGCACAAATAGGGATTGAATGGGGCTATCAGATGGCGAAGACCGCTTGTCAATCAGAAGCGGGGATCCAAAGATATAAGCTCCTGAAAAGCGTGACGGTCGGTCGGGTCGGGTCGGGTCGGGTCGGGTCGGGTGGGTCGGGTCGGGTCGGGTCGGGTCGGGTCGGGTCGGGTCGAGTCGGGTCGGGTCGAGTCGGCCGCAAAGTGAGAAAAATCCCGTATCCACCGAGGACTCACGAGCGCTTCGAACTCGCTCGTAAATAGCAAAAGAGGAAAAAAAACCTTTACTTTGAAAATTATATAAATAGAATTCTAAAAAAAAATTTACAACATCTGAGAATATGAATCCAGGTCAAAATGTTACGAGTGAGAATTGTGTTTTTATGAAGAGTCAATTAATAAATGGAGACTCGAATTCAATGTCGGCAAATACACGTAGGCTATTTTTTCATTTATTTTGACCAATTAATTCTTTGCCTCCGGACGCTGAAATAAATGCGCGAATATATGAATAAATATATGAAGATAGAAATGAGTCAGTGAATAATGAAAGTGTGAATTTTTTGACTGGCTGTACGTATATGTGTAGTAGTAGTAGTAGTAGTAGTAGTAGTAGTAGTAGTAGTGTAGTAGTAGTAGTAGTAGTGGTAGTAGTAGTAGAAGTAGTAGTAGTAGTAGTAGTGGTAGTAGTGGTAGTAGTAGTAGTAGTAGTGGTGGTAGTAGTAGTAGTAGTAGTAGTAGTAGTGGTGGTAGTAGTAGTAGTAGTAGTAGTAGTAGTGGTGGTAGTAGTAGTAGTAGTAGTAGTAGTAGTAGTAGTAGTAGTGGTAGTAGTAGTAGTGGTAGTGGTAGTAGTAGTAGTAGTAGTAGTAGTAGTAGTGGTAGTAGTAGTAGTAGTAGTTGTAGTAGTAGTAGTAGTAGTAGTAGTAGTAGTAGTAGTAGTAGTAGTAGTAGTAGTAGTAGTAGTGGTAGTAGTAGTAGTAGTAGTAGTAGTAGTAGTAGTAGTAGTAGTAGTGGTAGTAGTAGTGGTAGTAGTAGTAGTAGTAGTGGTAGTAGTAGTGGTAGTGGTAGTAGTAGTAGTAGTAGTAGTAGTAGTAGTAGTGGTAGTAGTAGTAGTAGTAGTAGTAGTAGTAGTAGTAGTAGTAGTAGTAGTAGTAGTAGTAGTAGTAGTAGTAGTAGTAGTAGTAAATAGTAGTAGTAGTAGTAGTAGTAGTAGTAGTAGTGGTTTGTAGTAGTGGTAGTAGTAGTGGTAGTAGTAGTAGTAAATAGTAGTAGTAGTAGTAGTAGTAGTAGTAGTAGTAGTAGTAGTAGTAGTTTGGTAGTTGTTGTTGTTGTTTTAGTAGTAGTAGTAGTAGTAGTAGTAGTAGTAGTAATAGTAGTAGTAGTAGTAGTAGTAGTTGTTGTTGTTTTAGTAGTAGAAGTAGTAGTAGTAGTAGTAGTAGTAGTAGTAGTTGTTGTTGTTGTTTTAGTAGTAGTGGTAGTAGTAGTAGTAGTGGTAGTGGTAGTGGTAGTGGTAGTGGTAGTTTGTTAGTAGTTAGTAGTAGTAGTAGTAGTAGTAGTAGTAGTAGTAGTAAGTAGTAGTGGTAGTAGTTGTTGTTGTTGTTTTAGTAGTAGAAGTAGTAGTAGTATAGTAGTAGTAGTAGTAGTAGTAGTAGTAGTAGTAGTAGTAGTAGTAGTAGTAGTAGTAGTAGTGGTTAGTAGTAGTAGTAGTAGTAGGGTAGTAGTAGTAGTAGTAGTAGTAGTAGTGGTAGTAGTGTTGTGTTGGTTTAGTAGTAGACAGTAGTATAGTATAGTCAGTTAGTAGTAGTAGGTAAGTAGTAGTAGTAGTAGTAGAGTAGTAGTAGTAGTTAGTTGTTGTTGTTGTTTTTTTAGTAGTAGAAGTAGTAGTAGTAGTAGTAGAAGTAGAATAGCAGTAGCATTAGTAGTAGTAGTAGTAGTAATAGTAATAGTGGTAGTGGCATTAGTAGTAGTGGTAGTAGAAATAGTTGTTGTAGAAGTGGTAGTAGTAGTAGTAGTAGGAGAAGTATTAGTATTAGTATTAGTGGCAGTATTATTATTATTAGTATTATTATTATTAGTATTATTATTATTATTATTATTATTATTATTATTAGTAGTCGTAGTAGTAGTAGTGGCAAGAGTAGTAGTAGTAGTAGTAGTAGTAGTAGTAGTAGTAGTAGTAGTAGTAGTAGTAGTAGTAGTAGTAGTAGTAGTAGTAGGTAGTAGTGGCAGTAGTAGTAGAAGTAAAAGTAAAAAGTGTAGTATTTATATTATCAAATTATCTGCTCCAGTTCCTACTCTTCATCCTCTTCTTGTGGTGCTTGGGGTTGCATTACAAGGGCAAGAAAACGTGATGTGCAGGGAACGAGCGAGGAGGAGGAGGAGGATTACATAGGCTTCCATAGGAAAAAAGACACAGGAGGGGACTATTGGTCCCATAGCGAGGGTATATGCTGAACTACATACTATAAACTATCAACTACTGGTAAGAAAACATTGGGTTAAATGATACCATGTCCCTAAAGAGGATAGGAACATGGAAGTTTCATAATGCAGAATGATAGGATAGAAAAATACTAAACTACAACTACCACTACAACTACAATAATCGATTTACGGGGGACTAGATACGAATCGCACTATCAATACCCATTTACTTTACCCAGTGCGCGTCAAAGTCTGTTTTTGAATGTAGTTATTGTGCTGGCTCGCACAGCATTTGCTGGTAACTTGTTCCATCGATCACACGACTCTAACATTGAAATAATTTTTACGGAGCTCGGTCATGCAACGTTGACCGTTTAGTTTTAAACATTATTCTTGTTGTCACTTGAGTGAAAGCTCGAATAGGTTCTCTTGATAATGACATCAAAACCAATTTTAAGGATCTTAAAGGTTCCTATCAGCCCCACGGATTCTACGATCCTTTAAGGAAAACATATAGTTCCGCAGTCTCTCTTCATAAGAGGAATTTCGCAGAGATGGAATTTGTTTGGTTGGGTCTCTTGAGGAGGAGGAGGAGGAGGAGGAGAGGAGGAGGAGGAGGAGGGGGAGGAGAGGAGAGGAGAGGAGGAGGAGGAGGAGTGGGGAGGAGGGAGGAGGAGGAGGTGGAGGAGAGGAGGAGGAGGAGGAGGAGGAGGAGGTAGAGGAGGAGAGGAGGAGGAGGAGGTAGAGAGGAGGAGGAGGCGGGAGAAGGAAGGCGGAGGGAGGAGGAGGAGGAGGAGGAGAGTAGAAGAGAGGAGGAGGAGGAGGAGGAGGAGGAGATAGAGGAGGAGGAGGAGGAGGAGAAGTAGGAGGAGGAGGAGGAGGAGGAGGTAGAAGAGGAGGAGGAGGAGGAGGAGGAGGAGATAGAGGAGGAGGAGGAGGAGGAGAAGAAGGAGGAGGAGGAGAGGAGGGGGAGGAGGGAGAGGAGGAGAGGTAAAAGGAGGAGGAGGAGGAGGAGGAGGAGGAGATAGAGGAGGAGGAGGAGGTTTAGAGGAGGAGGAGGTGGAGGAGGAGTTATATGCGTTTATCCGCTAAATTAAAAGGCACAAAAGTTTTCATATTTTTCTTCTTTTCCATGACAATTCCTCTTCGTTATTTTTCTTCTTATTGGATTTCTTCTTGCTGTATTTTTTTTTTTTTTTTTTTTTTTTTTTTTTATAACTTTCTTGCTCTTTCTTTGTCTCGGTATTTTTCTTTCTTTCTTTCATATTACATTTCTTTCCTTTGTATTTCTATCTATTTTTCTCTTTTTATTTTCTGTTTTTTTTCTTTTAAATGTAGGAACACCATCGTCTTGCAGGAATAAAAATAATAAGATCTGTATTTTCTAAATCTCATCTCTCCTCTCTCTCTCTCTCTCTCTCTCTCTCCTCTCTCTCTCTCTCTCTCTCTCTCTCTCTCTCTCTCTCTCTCTCTCTCTCTCTCCTCCTCTCTCTCTCTCTCATATCTCCAATCTCTCTCTCTCCAATCTCTCCTAATCTCTCTCTCTCTCAATCATCATCTCCCAATCTCTCTCTCTCTCATCAAACAAACCCCCCAATCTCTCTCTTCTCTCTCAATCATCATCTCCCAATCTCTCTCTTTCTCAATCATCATCTCCCAATCTCTCTCTCTCTCTCAATCATCATCTCCCATCTCTCTCTCAATCATCATCTCCCAATCTCTCTCTCTCTCTCAACATCATCCATCTCTCCCAATCCCCTCTCTCTCTCTCTCAATCATCACTCCCAATCTCTCTCTCTCTCTCAATCATCATCTCCCCAATCTCTCCAATCTCTCTCTCTCTCAATCATCTCTCCCAATCCTTCTCTCTCTCTCAATCATCATCTCCAATCTCTCTCTCTCTCTCAATCATCTCCCAATCTCTCTCTCTCTCTCAATCATCATTCCCAATCTCTCTCTCTCTCCTCAATCATCATCTCCCAATCTCTCTCTCTCTCTCTCAATCATCTCCCAATCTCTCTCTCTCTCTCAATCATCATCTCCCAATCTCTCTCTCTCTCTCTCAATCATCATCTCCCAATCTCTCTCTCTCTCTAATCCAGACCCGAATACAAGCGGCTGTGAGGAGCTTAAATCCGGTTTCGTATCCGGATTCGGCCACTTTCCATTATCATACGTCAACACGAACGCCGAATTTCACTTTAATAACCGCGGGGCTCCTGACTCTCATGTTCTTTTAATTAAGGGCCAACATATTTATATTTCGCCATTTTTTAATTTTTTTTATTATGTATTATTTGCAACAAGAGAGGGAGAGAGGGAGAGAGGGGGAGAGGGGGGTCAGGTGAATGAATGAATATATTTTTTTATTCACTTATTTGAAAGGTATAAATCCATTCGGCGTCATTTAATTAACGTGTAGGTAAAAGATGATGATGCTTTATTTGTTTGTTTATTTTTTATGAAATCTATGAAGCTTGTTGTTATTAATATTTCCTTTTTTTCATTTGGTATCTCTTAGGGTTAATTTTTTTTTTAACACTTTTTTTTGCATGCTCTATAGTTCATTAAGGTTTGGAAGAGACGCGATGGAGTTCATTTACAGGATGGGAAAAAATCATGCCATCTATTTTTATATAATTTTTATCATCACAGAATTTTTAGGATTACAAAATGTATAAAAAAGTACATTTTCTTAGTTTCTATTTCCTGATTATTCGATTTCTTATTGATGGTTTAATGTGCTTATGTGTATGTGTGTGTGTGTGTGTGTGTGTGTGTGTGTGTGTATGTGTGATATCTCTCTCTCTCTCTCTCTCTCTCTTCTCTCTCTCTCTCTCTCTCTCTCTCTCTCTCTCTCTCTCTCTTTCCCCTCTCTCCTCTCTCTCTTCCCCTCTCTCTCTCTTCTCTCTCTCTCTCTCTCTCTCTCTCTCTTCTCTCTCTCTCTCTCCTTCTCTCTCTCTCTCTCTCGTCAAGATAAAATGAAATAAAGATAAAATACGTGAGATTTAAAAATTTTCCTTGTGAGGGGAAGAAGCCAATTTGAGATTTCTAGAAGGAAGAGGAGGAGGAGGAGGAGGAGGAGGAGGAGGAGGAGGGGGGGGCAGGAGGAGGAGGAGGAGGAGGAGGAGGGGGGGGAGGAGGGGGAGGAGGGGGGGGAGGAGGGGAGGAGGAGGGGGAGGAGGAGGAGGAGGGGGGGCAGGAGGAGGAGGAGAGGAGGAGGAGGCGGGGGAGGAGGAGGAAGAGGTGGGTGGGTGGGTGGGTGGTGGTAGGGTTTCATATTAATTTATTTTATTATCTCGAGGGGTTATGATGCTTCACATATCATCTAGGTAATAAAAAATATTTATGACTTTCCAAGAGTCGGGCGAAGAACAGGATTACCGGAATTTATTGTAGCCTTTTGCATACGCCATTTTGCGCGCCTCTTGTATTTCCTTTAAAAGCGAAAAGAAATTGTTGTTGTCGGCGAAAAAGTAGCCATAATGCGAGCCAACTTATTTCCTTTATTCATATCCTACGTATTACTGTCACTTTTTTGTTTCGTTATGAGTATTAGTTTTATTTCTCCATTTTGGGATGAGGAGGCCGAACATTAATTTTTTTTTTTTGTAAGCTGCATGGTTATATTTTGGAGGCAATTAAGTTTACTCCTCGTGCTACTAAATGGTTTCAAAATATGTGGCCTGAAAATGTGGATATATAGTCAGGGCCAAAGGTCGTTCGTTCATTCGAGTATTTATAAAAAAGAACAACACTTAGTCAAGTCTTTGCTATTTTCCTGTCGAGGGAGAACACTTGACAACGCTCGGATTTAATTAATGTTCGTTTGTTCTCTTTTTTTATTACGAAACACTTCATGAATTGCGTCCTTCATTAATAATTATAATATGTAAAAGAGAATGAGAGAGAGAGAGAGAGAGAGAGAGAGAGAGAGAGAGAGAGAGGAGAGAGAGAGAGAGAGGAGAGAGAGAGAGAGAGAGAGAGAGAGAGAGAGAGAGAGAGAGAGAGAGAGAGATAGGAGAGGATAGAGAGAGAGAGAGAGAGATAGAGGAGAGAGAGAGAGAGAGGAGAGAAGAGAGAGAGACGAGAGAGAGAGAGAGAGAGAGAGAGAGAAGAGAGAGGAGAGAGAGGGGAGAGAGAGAGAGAGAGAGAGAGAAGCGAGAGAGAGAGAGAGGAGAGAGAGAGAGAGAGAGAGAGAGAGAGAGAGAGAGAGAGAGAGGGGAGAGGGAGGAGAGAGAAGAGAGAGAGAGAGAGAGAGAGAGAGAGAGAGAGAGAGAGAGGAGAGAGAGAGAGAGAGAAGAGAGGAGAGAGATGAGAGAGAGAGAGAGAGAGGAGAAGGAGAGAGAGAGAGAGAGAAGAGAAAAAAAAGTTTGAGAGCAACGTGAAATAAATAGTGACGACAGATGGTGCTTGAATCTAAAACGAAAAACAATGATAAATGAATAAAAAGATCATGACGGGCGATTTACGAAACGCTATATACTCAATGAAAGAAATATCTATGTATGCGACAAGTTCAGATATGTTCCTCTAAATACAAAAGTAAATTTATGAAATGCATACAGAAAATTTGACATATTTCTTCCCTCTCCCTCTTCCTCTTCCCCCTAACATCTCTCCTTCCTCTTCCTACCCTCCTTCCTATTCTTTCCACTCTCCCTTCATTCCTTCTTTCTTCCTTCCCTTCCTTCTTCTTTCCTTCCTTCCCTTCCTTCTTCCTTCCCTTCCTACCTCCTTTTCCTCCTATTCCTCCTCCTCCTCCTACTACTACTACTACTACTACTACTACTACTACTACTACTACTACTACTACTACTACTACTACACTACTACTACTACTACTACACTACTAACTACTACTACTACAACTACTACTACTACTACTCTAAATACTACTACTAAATAAATACTACACTATACTACTACTACTACTACTACTACTACTACTACTACTACTACTACTACTACTACTACACTACTACTACTACTACTACTACTACTACTACTACTACTACTACTACTACTACTACTACTACTACTACTGCTACTACTACTACACTACTACTACTACTACTATTACTACTACTACTACTACTACTACTACTACTACAGTGGCCGCAAAAAAAATGTATACATTTATAATTTTCGGACAATAAAACAACAATATGTAACTTACAGTACTTTAGTTTCAGTGACACAGGTTTCTATTCACATATTAGTACTTGGTCATGTTTCCCTTGTATTGGATGACCATCCCAATCCTCTTGGGCATGGAAGTGGCGAGTTTGGTGAAGTAGGAGAGGTCCATTTCCACCCACAGCTTCGTCAGGGCCTGCTTCAGCTCGTTGATGTTCGTCGGCCGTTTCTTCGCGATCGCCTTTTTCATCTCATTCCAGGCGTTTTCAATCGGATTTAGGTCCGGGGAATTGCCAGGCCAGTCCAACACAGGGATGTTATTGTCTGTTAGGAACTTTTGAACAACTTTGGACCGGTGGGCAGGGGCAGAATCTTGCATGAACACCTCGCACTCGTGAATGGCATAGGGCACTAACAGATGATCACGTAACACTTCAATGTAATTTGCCCCTTCATGGTAACATTCTTGGGAGGAAGTACAGACCTCCCTGCCCTTATTGCCACTGAAACCACCCCAAACCATAACGCTATCTGGGTGTTTCACGGTCTTCACGGTATATTTTGGGTGGTACCGTGACACATCACTTGGACGGCGCACTGTCGTTGAAGCCATCCTAACCAGTCTAAAAGTGCTTTCATCACTGAACATGACCTTCTTCCACTGCTCTGGTGTCCACTGCCGTATCTCTTACAAAAGGAAAGCCGCTTTCTCTTCATAGCTTCTGTCAGTAAAGGCTTTTTGGCGGCGCGGCGGGTTGGTAATTTCAGCGAAATTTGCAGGCGATGTTGAATGGTGCGAACAGAGACGTTTCCTAACAAAGCTGGATGCTTTTTCTTCAGTTCTGCGGCAGTTATTGCAGGATCATTCAATACTTCACGCCTCATAATTTTGTCAGTCCGAGGAGATTTTTTTTTTGGGGCTCCAGAACCAGGTTTCCTTGGCGGAACGGTACCGGGTGGCAATGACTCAACAGCTTTCTCCAGCTTGTAAATCGCCATGCGTGTAACGTTCACCTCTGCGGCCACACATATCACAGATGCTCCTTCCTTCAGGAGGGTAAGGGCACGGGTCATCTCTTCATTTGAAAGTTTGTTACGTCCCATTCTGACAAGTGGGAGCCGAGATATAACACTCCAAGGTTCGCTGCCAAGTCAAAAAGGGCGGTCCGGAGCATGCGTAAAACCACCTCTCTCTATCAGCTCTCGAAAAGCACTGAGTGGGGTTTTGTGTGTTGGTGGTGGGGTGGAGGGAGACTCCCTCCACCTCCCTCCCTCCTCACTAGCTCCGCCCACCATTTATATGGCGGGAACGAAGGTGAAATCTTTACGCGCTTTCGGGTGTATACATTTTTCTTGCGGTCAAAATGTATACATTTTTTTTGCGGCCACTGTACTACTACTGTGATTGCATGTACAGCATTTTTGGGGGTTATCATAGATGAAAACTTGAATTGGAAAAATCATATTCAATCAGTCTGCTTAAGATGGTCAAAAACATGTGGAATATTATACAAAATTCGTTACAATCTAAGAACTGATGCTTTGAAAAGTATATATTATTCCCTGTGTTATCCTCTTATTATATATTGTGTGTTTATCTGGGGTTGTACGTGGCCGTCAAATATAAAGGAAATTATTGTCACTCAGAAGAAATGGATCAGAACCATAACATATAGAGGGAAACATGACTCTACACTCTCAAAAATGGGGGGTACATTAAGGGTCGAATTGTTACATCGCACCATCACTACCCTTTTTAAACCCTATGTCCAGGCTGGAGGGTAGATGCTGCCGATTATACCCTTCATCTACCCTGTATCTACCCTTTTTAGACGAGAGGGTTGCAAAAGGGTATATTTGCGTCAATCCGAAAGGGTATATTTGTAAGGGTAGAAAAAGGGTAGCAGTATTTCATCACTACAAATACCCTTTTTCTACCCTATTCCTACCCTTTTTTTCTAAGAGTGTAACATAGAGAGGGAAACATGACTACACATGTTCTATGCAATGAGTTAAAGTTACTGAAATTTAATTACTGCTTAAATATTTTTGTCTTCTAACTGTTCATAATGATTTAAATAATAGTCACAACAGATATATATTGAGAGATATTCACCACAGCCTAGGTACCAGAGATAACAATGTTAACTTGTTATGTCCACAGCCAGAAACAACACTGTACACATTTTCTATACATTGTTTTGGCCCGAAATGTTGGAACGCATTGATGATGAACCAGATGATGTAAACAGTAACTAAGCTCAATTGATTTAAATTTATACTTAAACAGTACAGTAAAACCTCTCATATTCGGACTAATTGGGCCAAGGAGTGGTCCGAATAATGCAAGGATTCGAATAATGGGGGGATATGTATAAAAAAAAAAAAAAAAAAAAAAAAAAAAAATTGGGTGTTTAATGTAGCTAGGAAATTTCGACCCTTAAAAAAAAAAAAAAAAAAAAAAAAAAAAAAAAGTTCGAGGCGTATATATAGCTAGGAAATTTCGACCCCTATATAAAAAAAAGAAAAAAAGAAAAGAAAAAAAAAAGGTCCGAATAATGTCAAAGTCCGAATAATGAGGGTCCGAATACGAGAGGTTTTACTGTATTTATATAATGTGCAAGGTCAAGGTGTAATAGGGTAATAATGCAAAAATAAAGTAGATTTGTGCTTCTGAAATATGCCGGTTAGGTATTTTTTTTTAGAAAACATGCTGTCACTATTAGTTTATATTTTTGTATGTTAATATTCAAATTTGCAAATTATTGCCGTCATCGTATACATAGGCCATTATGTTAACTGATTTTATTTCTGCTAGGGAGTTCATGCTCAGCCTATAAAATGTGTGTATATATTTATTCATGTATATAATTTTTATTTGGCAATAAACTCTATAAACTCTCTATAAACTACTACTACTATTACTACTATATAATACTACTACCAGTGGCGGCTCGTGGTAAAATAAAATGGAGGGTCTGCAAGCTTCACAACAGTAGGATATACAAATTCGACCTAACTCAGGTATGAGTTGTAGTTGATGTTCACGGATTTCAGGGCATGGCAGTAGTGGTGGTGGTAAAAGGATGGTGGGGTGGTAGTGTTGGTGGTAGAAGGGATGGCTGAGGTGGTGATGAAAGTATTACAGTATTACTTGAAAATAAAGTCGGTACCGCTTGATTTCAGTCTTTTCATTTAATGTCAGCTGGGAAAAGTTGATGTTTTGTAAATACTTCATTCGATTTTCCATCGTCATAGGGTGATGTGATCACTATCACACTATATATTGCTTCCGTGTCAGAGACCCATCTCTTTGTGCAGCGCGCATAGCTGAGGTCATAGTCTCATGGAGGCATGCATTCCACACACTTTCTCTAATCCTAAAGCCCGTAAACCATGGTTTAAGGTGGTCGTTTGAACAAATAAATTGATTTTTTTTTATTTATCAGTCTACTTTTACCATTCTTTTATATGTTAATCATTGGGGTTGTTATGTGATGGGGCTTTTCAATTTCAATGTATATATATAATATATATAATATATATATAGATGATATATATATATATATATTAAGAAATATATATAATTAGATATAGATGAAATAAGTTAATATAAAATATAATAGTATAGAGATATATATATAATGTATATAATCGTAGAAGGTAGAATATATATGATATAAGATAGTATAATATGGATATATATATAGTATAACTAATATATATAAGATATATATGTAATATAATATATATGAAGAATAATAGATATATATGTAGATATATATATATGAATTATTATAGATAATATATATAATAATATATATATTTATATTAATATATATGTATATATATACATATATAATATATATATATATATAATATATATGATATATATATATATATGTATATATATAATATATATATGTATATATATATATATATGTATATATATATATATATATATAAATATAATATATAATATATATATATGATCATATATATATATATATATATAATAATGGTATATCCCTATATCATATCTTAATAAATATATCTATTTTAATATTTATAATGGACAATTAAGTACTGAAAATAAACAGGTGGCTTGGTGCGGCCCTTGCCCTCATCGGTTCGCTTGGAGAGAGACACGCGGTTCCCTCACTGTCCTTTGTATTCTTTCACATGATTTTGAGTCAGTGGTGGCGCATGTAAGTACGCCTGCAGCCGAAGCCGGATTTTGGGAACACCACCGAGAGCAAGTGTCCCCTCTGCAGCGGCAGGTGCCAGATCCCATCATCCCCGGGAAGCGGGTTCACCAGTCCCGACTAACACCCGGTACCCAATCACTGCTGGGTGGACAGGGGCTTGGGTGTAAGGAGACAGCCCGTCTTTCTCCGCTCCGCCCGGGGATCGAACCCGGGATGGCTTGGTTGTGAGCCGAGCGCGCTAACGATTGCACTACGGAGTACCCGTGGTTGTACCTGGGCTCCTCTTCGGGCAGGTGACTCCGTGGTCCCCATGTGGGGACCACGGGGGACCACGGGAACACCTTGTATCCCTTGCACTGTACACTACCTACCCACCAACTCCTGCCTCGCCGCCACAAGGAAAGGCTTTGGGCGTTATGGCTATCAACTACCGGGGTCATTAACCCCTTGAGGCCCAGAACGTAATTTCCATTGTAATTTGGGTACCATTAGACGATTTATAGCGAATATAAGCAATATTTTATAGATATGACCTGTTTAGTTTCCTTACCCACTAATTAATTTGGTATATTCAGTTACTTCTCGTAATTTTATAGCTCGACAATATACAATCTTTTATAGCAAAGGAAAGATTTGGGTATGAAGGGGTTAAGCCAGACAATCAACCATTTATGTTCTTATATCCTTACATCAAGGCGCCAACCGTAGCTTATATCTGGGCGCCTACTTCCGTTCTGGGTGCGAACAACTACATTAAAGATACTTTGCCTAAGAGTATCGTGGCCGACCCGGGCCAGGAATCGAACCCGGGCCTTCTCGTTGGCGAGGCGAGCGTGCTGGTCTAGGCAATTGCTGTCTTGCCACTGGATGTGGCGTGTATTAGCGAGGCCACCGAGATCTCATCTCGGTGGCCTCGGTATTAGTGCGTGGCGTCACACGGCAGTACTTTTACACCAGTTTTATAATGAGTGTTTTTGGGAGTAAAGTACCTAAGTTCCTGCCTCGTCCCATCCCAATTACAAACCTTGTTTTGTTCAATGCCTCAAAAAAACAATTTCTTCACCTATCTGCTCGACATAACCTTCCAGACAAGTATCCCCTCTTCTTCAATGACTCTCAACTGTCTCCCTCTTCTACAATGAACATTCTTGGATAATCTTGGTAGAATCAAAAGTTTTTCGTCTCATCACCTCCCCTCCTCAAGCCGACTGTTCCTTGAATCCAGTTATAAAGGACTTTCTTAATATTGAACACTTAAATTCACAATCACTTCTTGGCAATCTTGAGGAAATAAAGTTGCAGGTAAATGAAAGAGATGTCAATATTTTGTGTATTAGTGAGACGTGGCTATGTTCTTACAGCCCTGATACCTATGTACATATACCTCACTATAATATATACAGGTGTGATAACTGAAAGAAATAATGAAGTGATGAAAGAAATAACTTGTGATTTATGTGGGGCGGAAAAGGAGGACTTAAAACATTTTCTGCTATGGTGCCCAGCCTACAGTAATGAAAGAAAGAAAAGTGTGAGGCTACAACAACCTTACCTAGAGGAGGAAGAGGATATAGTGGGGGAGTATTTGTTCGGAGATGGGAATGTGGGAGAAGCAAAAAGAACAATCAACAGTTTTTGGATGACCAGAGAAAATAAGAAGAAAGAAAAAGAAAGAAACTAATAAGATAGAATAAGAGAAGAAAACAAATTAAAGACCCAGACAGCAAGAAGAAACACGTCAGGGAGTGCCGTTGAAAAAGGCCTGACTCCCGACCAACAACTGAACTGAACTGAACGGTCGCGGCTCGGGTGTTTGTAATTCACCAGTATCTTCACTCTATCATCCTTTTCTCTGCTAAACTGTGGACTCATTCGTGCTCTATTTCATATCTTAATAGACTTACATTTTCAAGAGAAGAGGTCAGAACCTCCGAACTNTTTTAATGACATCAAAACGGGACCCTTTATAAAGCCACGGATTCACGATCTTTAAGAAAAAACATTTTAAGTTTCCGAGTCTCTCTTCATAAGAGAAGTTCGCAGAGATGGAATTGGGTTTGGTTGGTCTTCTGGAGGAGGAGGGAGGAGGAGGAGGAGGGAGGAGGGGAGGAGGAGGAGAGGAGGAGGAGGAGGAGGAGGAGGAGGAGGTGGAGGAGGAGGAGGAGGAGGAGGAGGAGGAGGAGGAGAGGAGGAGGGGGAAAGGAGAGAGAGGAGGGAGGGGGAGGAGGAGGAGGAGGAGGAGGAGGAGGAGGAGGAAGGAGGAGGAGGGAGGAGAAGGAGGAGGAGGAGGAAAGAAGAAGAGGAGGAGGAGGTAGGGGGGAGGAGGAGGAGGAGAAGGAGGAGGAGGAGGAGGGGGAAGGTGGGAGGAGGAGGGAGGAGGAGGAGGTGGGAAGAGGAAGAGGAGGAGGAGGAGGAGGAGGAGGGGGATAGAGGAGGAGGAGGAGGAGAGAAGAGGAGGAGGAGGAGTTAGAAGAGGAGGAGAGGATGAGGAGGATTTCTAGAGGAGGAGGAGGAGGAGGAGGAGGAGTTTGAGGAGGAGGGGAGGTAGAGGAGGAGGAGGTAGAGGAGGAGGAGGTGGGGAGGAGTTATATGCGTTTATCCTAAATTAAAAGGCACAAAAGTTTTCATATTTTTCTTCTTTTCCATGACAATTCCTCTTCTTATTTTTCTTCTTATTGGATTTCTTTCTTGCGGGTATTTTTTTTTTTTATTTTTTTTTTTTTTTTTTATAAACTTTCTTGCTCCTTTCTTTGTCTCGGTATTTTTCTTTTCTTTTCTTTCATTATTGCATTTCTTTCCTTGATTTCTATCTTTTTCTCTTTTTATTTCTATTTTTTTTCTTTTTAAAGTAGGAACACATCTCTTGCATGAATACAAATCATAAGATCTGCATTTTCTCATCTCTCTCCCCTCTCTCTCTCTCTCTCTCTCCTCTCTCTCTCTCTCTCTCTCTCTCTTCTCTCTCTCTCTCTCTCCCCTCCTCTCTCTCTCTCCTCCTCCTCCTCTCTCTCTCTCTCTCTCTCCTCTCAATCATCATCTCCCAATCTCTCTCTCTCTCTTTCTCAATCATCATCTCCAATCTCTCTCTCTCTCAATCATCATCTCCCAATCTCTCTCTCTCTCTCAATCATCATCTCCCAATCTCTCTCTCTCTCAATCATCATCTCCCAATCTCTCTCTCTCTTCAATCATCATCTCCCAATCTCTCTCTCTCCCCAATCATCATCTCCCAATCTCTCTCTCTCTCAATCATCATCTCCCAATCTCTCTCTCTCTCTCTCAATCATCTTTCCCAATCTCTCTCTCTCTCTCAATCATCATCTCCCAATCTCTCTCTCTCTCAATCATCATCTCCCAATCTCCCCTCTCTCTCTAATCCAGACCCGAATAAAAGCGGCTGTGAGGAGCTTAAATCCGGTTTTCGTATCCGGATTCGGCCACTTTCCATTATCATACGTCAACACGAACGCCGAATTTCACTTTAATAACCGCGGGGCTCCTGACTCTCATGTTCTTTTAATTAAGGGCCAACATATTTATATTTCGCCATTTTTTAATTTTTTTTATTATGTATTATTTGCAACAAGAGAGGGAGAGAGGGGGAGAGGGGGGGAGGGGGGGGCAGGTGAATGAATGAATATATTTTTTTATTCACTTATTTGAAAGGTATAAATCCATTCGGCGTCATTTAATTAACGTGTAGGTAAAAGATGATGATGCTTTATTTGTTTGTTTATTTTTTATGAAATCTATGAAGCTTGTTGTTATTAATATTTCCTTTTTTTCATTTGGTATCTCTTAGGGTTAATTTTTTTTTTAACACTTTTTTTTGCATGCTCTATAGTTCATTAAGGTTTGGAAGAGACGCGATGGAGTTGATTTACAGGATGGGAAAAAATCATGCCATCTATTTTTATATAATTTTTATCATCACAGAATTTTTAGGATTACAAAATGTATCAAAAAAAGTTCATTTTCTTAGTTTCTATTTCCTGATTATTCTATTTCTTATTGATGGTTTAATGTGCTTATGTGTATGTGTGTGTGTGTGTGTGTGTGTGGTGTTGTGTTGGTGTGTGTGTGTGTTTTGTGTGTGTGTGTTGTGTGTATGTGATCTCTTTTCTCTCTCTCTCTCTCTCTCGTCAAGATAAATATGAAATAAAGATAAATACGTTGAGATTTAAAATTTTCCTTGTGAGGGGAAAAAGCCAATTTGAGATTTCTAGAAGGAAGAGGAGGAGGAGGAGGAGGGGGGGTAGGAGGAGAAGAGGAAGGAGGAGGAGGAGGAGGAGGAGGAGGAGGAGGAGGAGGAGGAGGGGGGGAGGAGGGGTGGAGGAGGGGGGAGGAGGGGGGGAGGAGGGGGAGGAGGGGGAGGAGGAGGAGGAGGAGGAGGAGGGGGGGGCAGGAGGAGGAGGAAGGGGAGAGTTGGAGGAGGCGGGGGAGGAGGGGGAAGAGGTGGGTGGGTGGGTGGGTGGTGGTAGGGTTTCATATTAATTTATTTTATTATCTCGAGGGGTTATGATGCTTCACATATCATCTAGGTAATAAAAAATATTTATGACTTTCCAAGAGTCGGGCGAAGAACAGGATTACCGGAATTTATTGTAGCCTTTTGCATACGCCATTTTGCGCGCCTCTTGTATTTCCTTTAAAAGCGAAAAGAAATTGTTGTTGTCGGCGAAAAAGTAGCCATAATGCGAGCCAACTTATTTCCTTTATTCATATCCTACGTATACTGTCACTTTTTTGTTTCGTTATGAGTATTTGTTTTATTTCTCCATTTTGGGATGGGGGAGGCCGAACATTAATTTTTTTTTTTTGTAAGCTGCATGGTTATATTTTGGAGGCAATTAAGTTTACTCCTCGTGCTACTAAATGGTTTCAAAATATGTGGCCTGAAAATGTGGATATATAGTCAGGGCCAAAGGTCGTTCGTTCATTCGAGTATTTATAAAAAAGAACAACACTTAGTCAAGTCTTTGCTATTTTCCTGTCGAGGGAGAACACTTGACAACGCTCGGATTTAATTAATGTTCGTTTGTTCTCTTTTTTTATTACGAAACACTTCATGAATTGCGTCCTTCATTAATAATTATAATATGTAAAAAAGAGAGAGAGAGGGGAGAGAGGGGAAGAGGGGAGAGAGAGGAGAGAGAGAGAGAGAGAGAGAGAGAGAGAGAGAGAGAGAGAGAGAGAGAGAGAGAGAGGAGGAGAGAGAGAGAGGGAGAGAGGAGAGAGTAGAGAGAGGGGAGAGGAAAAGAGAGAGCCAGCGAGAGAGAGAGAGAGAGAAAAGAGAGAGAGAGAGGAGAGAGAGAGAGAGAGAGAGAATGAGAGAAGGAGGAAGGAGAGAGAGAGAGAGGGGAGGAGAGGGGAGAGAGAGAGAAGAGAGAGAGAGGAGAGAGAGATGGAGAGGAGAGAGAGAGGGGAGAGAGGGGAAAAGGGAGAGCAACGTGAAATAAAAGGGTGACGAAGAGGAAAAATGGTGCATTTAAATCTAAAACGAAAAACAATGATAAAGAAATAAAAAGATGATGACGGGCGATTTACGAAGCGCTATATACTCATGAAAGAAATATCTATGTATGCGACAAGTTCAGATATGTCCTCTAAATACAAAAGTAAATTTTGAAATGCATACAGAAAATTTGACATATTTTTCCCTTCCCTCTCCTCTTCCCCTAACATTCTCCCTTCACTTTTCCTACCCTCCTCCTATTCCCCACTCCCCTCATCCTTTTCTTCCCTCCCTCTTCTTCCTTCCTTCCTTCCCTTCCTTTTTCCCTTCCCTTCCACCTCCTTTCCCTCCATTCCTCCTCCCCCCTTACTACTACTACTACTACTACTACTATACTACTACTACTATACTACACACTATACTACTACTACTACTACTAACTACTACTACTATACTATACTACTACTATAACTACTACACTACACTACTACTACTATTTACTACTACTACTACTACTATACTATACTACACTACTACTAATACTACACTACTACTACTACTACTACTACTACTATACAAATACTACTACTATACCACTATACTATACTACTATACTACTACTACTATACACAATACTACAAATACTAATACTACTACTATACTACTACTACTACTACTAACATGTAATAGTAGTAGAGTAGTAGGGGTTTGCATGTACAGCATTTTTGGGGGTTATCATAGATGAAAACTTGAATTGGAAAAATCATATTCAATCAGTCTGCTTAAGATGGTCAAAAACATGTGGGAATATTTTACAAAATTCGTTACAATTTAAGAACTGATGCTTTGAAAAGTATATATTATTCCCTGTGTTATCCTCTTATTATATATTGTGTGTCTATCTGGGGTTGTACGTGGCCGTCAAATATAAAGGAAAATTATTGTCACTCAGAAGAAATGGAAACAGAACCATAAAAATAGAGAGGGAAACATGACTCTACTATACTCTCAGAAAATAAGGGGTTTTATTAAGGGTCGAATTTTTACATCGACCATCACTACCCTTTTTAAACCCTATGTCCAGGTGGAGGGGAGATGCTGCCGATTATACCCTTCATCTACCCTTTATCTACCCTTTTAGACGAGAGGTTGCAAAAGGGTATATTTGCGTCGATCCGAAAGGGTATATTTGTAAAGGGGAGAAAAAGGTAGCAGTATTTCATCACTACAAATACCCTTTTTCTACCCTATTCCTACCCCTTTTTTTTAAAAGTGTAAATAGAGAGGGAAACATGATACACATGTCTATGCAATGAGTTAAAGTTTCTAAAATTTTAATTACTGCTTAAATATTTTTTTCTTCTAACTGCTCATAATGATTTAAATAATAGTCACAACAGATATATATTGAGAGATATTCACCACAGCCTAGGTACCAGAGATAACAATGTTAACTTGTTATGTCCCCAACCAGAAAAAAACACTGTACACATTTCTATACATTGTTTGGTCCCAAATGTTGGAACGCATTGATGATGAACCAGATGATATGAACAGTAACTAAGCTCAATTTATTTAAATTTATACTTAAACAGTACAGTAAAACCTCTCATATTCGGACTTTAAATTTGGGGCCCAAAGGAGTGGTCCAAAATAATGCAAGGATTCGAATAATGGGGGGATTATATGGGGGGGATATGTATAAAAAAAGAAAAAAAAAAAAAAAAAAAATTGGGTGTTTAATGTAGCTAGGAAATTTCGACCCTTAAAAAAAAAAAAAAAAAAAAAAAAAAAAAAAAGTTCGAGGGTATATATAGCTAGGAAATTTCGACCCCTATATAAAAAAAGGAAAAAAAAGAAAGAAAAAAAAAAGGTCCGAATAATGTCAAAGTCCGAATAATGAGGGTCCGAAACACGAGAGGTTTACTGTATTATATAATGTGCAAGGTCCAAGGTGTTATAGGGTAATAATGAAAAAATGAAGTAGATTTGGCTTCTGAAATATGCCGGTTAGGTACTTTTTTTAGAAAAACATGCTGTCACTATTGTTTAATTTTTGTATGTTAATATTAATTTGCAAATTATTGCCGTCATGTTTTACATAGGCCCTTATGTTAAAATGATTTTATTTCTGTAGGGAGTTCATGCTCAGCCTATAAAATGTGTGTATATATTTATTATGTATATAATTTTTTTTGGCAATAAACTCTATAAAACTCTCTATAAACTATATACTATTACTACTATATATTTCTACTACCAGTGGCGGCTCGTGGTAAAATAAAATGGAGGGTCTGCAAGCTTCCCAAAAAGTAGGTATACAAATTTGACCTAACTCAGGTATGAGTGTAGTTTATGTTCACGGATTTCAGGGCATGGGAGTAGTGGTGGTGGTAAAAGGGGGTGGTAGTGGTGGTAGTGTTTGGGGGTAGAAAGAGATGGTGAGGTGGTGATGAAAGTATTTCAGTATTACTTGAAAATAAAGTCGGTACCGCTTTATTTCAGTCTTTTCATTTAATGTCAGCTGGGAAAAAATTGATGTTTTGTAAATACTTCATTCGATTTTCCATCTCATAGGGTGATGTGATCATTATCACACTATATTGCTTCCGTGGGCAGAGACCATTCTTTGTGCAGCGCGCATAGCTGACTGAGGTCATAGTCTCATGGAGGCATGCATTCCACACACTTTCTCTAATCCTAAAGCCCGTAAACCTTGGATTAAGGTGGTCGTTTGAACAAATAAATAGATTTTTTTTATTTATCAGTCTACTTTTACCATTCTTTTATATGTTAATCATTGGGGTTGTTATGTGATGTGCTTTTTCAATTTCAATGTATATATATATATATATATATATTAATGACAATTAATAATTGAAAATAAAAGGTGGTGTTTGGTTGCGGCCCTTGCCCTCATCGGTTCGCTTGGAGAGAGACACGCGGTTCCCTCACTGTCCTTTGTATTCTTTCACATGTTTTTGAGTCAGTGGTGGCGAATGTAAGTACGCCTGCACCCCCCCCAAACCCGGTTTTGGGGGAACCCCACCGAGAGCAGGTGTCCCTCTGCAGCGGCGGGGCCCAGATCCCACATCCCCGGGAAGCGGGTCCCCCAGTCCCCGACTAACACCCGGCCCAAAATCACTGCTGGGTGGACGGGGGGCTTGGGGTAAGGAGACAGCCCGTTTTTCTCCGCTCCGCCGGGGAATCGAACCCGGGGGGGTTGTGGAGCCGAGCGCGCAAACCCAGCACTACGGATACCCGTGGTTGTACCGGGGCTCCTCTTGGGGCAGGGACTCCGTGGCCCCCAGGGGGGGGCCAGGGGGGACCAGGGAAAAACCTTGATCCCTTTTCACTGCACACACTACCCACCAAATCCTGCTCACCGCACAAGGGAAAGGGTTTGGGCGTTTTGGCTACAATACCGGGGTCATTAACCCCTTGAGGCCCAGAACGTAAATTTTATTTAATTTTGGGACCATTAGACGATTTTTACGAAAAATAAGCCAATTTTTATAAATATGACTGTTTTGTTTTCCTTTTCCCCCAAATTATTTTGGGAATTCAGTTTCTTCTCGTAATTTTATAGCTCGACAATATGCAATTTTTTTTAGCAAAGGAAAGTTTTGGGTATAAGGGGTTAAGCCAGCAATAACCATTTTGTTTTTATCCTTTCATCAAGGCCAACCCTAGCTTAATTGGGCGCCACTTCCGTCGGGGGCGAACAACTACATTAAAGATACTTTGCCTAAGAGTATCGTGGCCGACCCGGGCCAGGAATCGAACCCGGGCCTTCTCGTTGGCGAGGCGAGCGTGCTGGTCTAGACAATTGCTGTCTTGCTACTGGATGTGGCGTGTATTAGCGAGGCCACCGAGATCTCATCTCGGTGGCCTCGGTATTAGTGCGTGGCGTCACACGGCAGTACTTTTACACCAGTTTTATAATGAGTGTTTTTGGGAGTAAAGTACCTAAGTTCCTGCCTCGTCCCATCCCAATTACAAACCTTGTTTTGTTCAATGCCTCAAAAAAACAATTTCTTCACCTATCTGCTCGACATAACCTTCCAGACAAGTATCCCCTCTTCTTCAATGACTCTCAACTGTCTCCCTCTTCTACAATGAACATTCTTGGATAATCTTGGTAGAATCAAAAGTTTTTCGTCTCATCACCTCCCCTCCTCAAGCCGACTGTTCCTTGAATCCAGTTATAAAGGACTTTCTTAATATTGAACACTTAAATTCACAATCACTTCTTGGCAATCTTGAGGAAATAAAGTTGCAGGTAAATGAAAGAGATGTCAATATTTTGTGTATTAGTGAGACGTGGCTATGTTCTTACACCCCTGATACCTATGTACATATACCTCACTATAATGTATACAGGTGTGATAACTGAAAGAAATAATGAAGTGATGAAAGAAATAACTTGTGATTTATGTGGGGCGGAAAAGGAGGACTTAAAACATTTTCTACTATGGTGCCCAGCCTACAGTAATGAAAGAAAGAAAAGTGTGAGGCTACAACAACCTTACTTAGAGGAGGAAGAGGATATAGTGGGGGAGTATTTGTTCGGAGAGGGGAATGTGGGAGAAGCAAAAAGAACAATCAACAGTTTTTGGATGACCAGAGAAAATAAGAAGAAAGAAAAAGAAAGAAACTAATAAGATAGAATAAGAGAAGAAAACAAATTAAAGACCCAGACAGCAAGAAGACACACGCCAGGGAGTGCCGTTGAAAAAGGCCTGACTCCCGACCAACAACTGAACTGAACTGAACGGTCGCGGCTCGGGTGTTTGTAATTCACCAGTATCTTCACTCTATCATCCTTTTCTCTGCTAAACTGTGGAACTTCATTCGTGCTTCTATTTTTCCATATTCCTATAATATGACTTACATTTTTTCAAGAGAAGAGTGTCACGAGACCTCCCGAACTAAATTGGCCCACCAAATTTTGTCCCCCTCCCTTTTCTACAATCTCTTACTATTGTTTTTAGAGGGACTACACTCTTAGAAAAAAAGGGTAGGAAAAGGGTAGAAAAAGGGTGTTTATAGTGATGAAATACTGCTACCCTTACAAATATACCCTTTTGCAACCCTAAATATACCCTTTTCAAACCCCAAATGTACCCTTTCTCAACCCTCTCGTCTAAAAAGGGTAGATAAAGGGTAGATGAAGGGTATAATCAGCAGCATCTACCCTCCAGCCTGGACATAGGGTATAAAAAGGGTAGTGATGGTGCGATGTAACAATTCTACCCTTAATATACCCCCCATTTCTGAGAGTGTAGCAACAAACGGCCTTTTTGTTATTTTTTCCCCCCTAGGCCAGTCCTTTTGAGATTGGGGAAAAAAAATACCCTGAGGTTGTAGTAGAAAGACGAGATACAGAAAACTCATGAAAATACATTGTCTTAAGGAGTGACCTTAATATACTGAAAAATATAAGAGACATTAACATTGACTACGCAATGGCAGCAAGAGGGTAATGCAAGACTTATCTGGCCATGTGTGTAAAGGTGTGATGGAGTGGTATAGTTGCGTAAACATTGCACAAGAGGTTACTTACGTTGGAGAAGCGGCCGAGGTCGTGGTGAGGGTGTGGAGCTTGTCGTTGTTACGCAGGGAACGCGCTTCGCTACAGAACTGCCGATAAAGAGAGATAGTGGATAGATTATACTTTTATTATTAATACTGTAATTCTACCATCACCACATCAGCCATCCCCTCTACTACCACCACTACCACCCCCACCATCTCTTCTACCACCACCACTACTACCATGCCCTGAAATCCGTGATAGATAGATATTATAGTTTTTAAGACGCCGCAACTGCAAGCATGCGGGGTTGAAATCCGTGAACATCAACTACAACTCATACCTGAGTTATGTAAAATTGGTGTATCCTACTGCTGTGTGAAGCTTGCAGTCCCTCCATTTTATTTTATCACGAGTCGCCACTGATTATGACTGTATCAATTCTATCACTACTACTACTACTACTACTACTACTACTACTACTACTACTACTACTACTACTACTTCTACCACCAATACCTATACTAAATAGCCCTGATAGTAATGATAATAAAGATAATAATAATAATAACAATATCAATATTGAGGCGCAAAGACTGAGATTATGTCATAACTGTTTTTTATCCTCCCCTCGCTCCCTCCCGCCGCCAGAGTGCGTGGGCTGCGGTGAAGGATGCCGGTCACCTACTCGCCGGGCCCTGCCGCGCCGCCCCTCCCCCTCCCGCTGGTGCCGCTGCTGCTGGTGCTGAGCCTCGCGTCGCCAGGTGAGTGCTGGGCCCCTGTGGCTGCCCCCGGGATCGTATGTGTCTGTTATTCAAGGGGAGTTTTGTGAGGTACTTTGGGAGAGTGGATGAACGTTTTTCCCTATTTTCATTTCCCTCAACCCCTTCACGCCCAGATCTTTCCTCTGATACATAAACTCGTCTGTTGCTAGCCATAAAATAACGAAAAGTAACTGAATATACCAAATTTGTTAGTCGACAAGGATACTAAACAGGTCATATCTATAAAATACTGCTCATACTCATTAAAATAGTCTAATGGTGGCCAAAATTACAATAGAAATTACGTTCTGGGCCTCAAGGGGCTAAAGTAATTGTCCAGCCCCATTTTTTCATTGCATAGGTATGTTGAAATTCAAAACACCTAATCCATAAAAATAATAAATTTCCAAGCCTTATTTCTGTAAAAGCACGACTTTTGTAAAAAGCGCGGGAAAAAACTCAACCCAGTAAATGCCGCCGCGCGAATATTGCTGATGACGTCACATTAGGGGACACAATCTGCATCACACAATCTACCCTCGTCCGACGCACAAACCTAATCCACACATTTCTCGTGGTCGTATCGGTCTGAAACTTGTGCAAAGTTCTCTGTAAAGGCACAGCTTTCTGGCTGCTCCCGTAAAGGATGTAAGTATATACCATATCGCAAAATAATCTATCAGAAACACCCAAAAACTTTAAGTACTTTGTTTTTTGTCTGTGTTCACATGCTTCTGGCTTGCCGCGGGAGCGGGGAGTCCCTTACGTGACGTCATGCAGTCATGGTGCATCGTCTGCTATACTAGTTGTCAGGAGCGTTTTGGAAGCTCGAGGAATTTACAGATTTTGATTGCGAATTATTTGAAAACGGCTGACTGGATGCAAAAAATGGCAACATATTGTTGATATACTTGATAATGACTATATTTTGACTGCATTCAATCAGGAATGATGAAATGGTCTGGACGATTACTTTGAGAATAAATAGAACAGGAACAAGGGTGTTTTGCTTGTGTTTGGGTAACAATGTAAGGAATTTCTGATCCCTCTGTCCTCTTGCCCGTTAGTGTGGCTCAGTAGTACAGTGATTTGGGGTTCGCGTGCTATGTTCCTGCGGTTGAACCCCACTCGCTGCCTGCCTGAGTTCATTCTTGCGTGGTGGCAAAGTGTAGCGTCCCCACCCTCACTGTTGGTTCTGTACTGTACTGTTTACGTGTGTAATGTGTACATGTGACGCCAGTGTTCTGTATCTGACCTGGTGGTGGTGGTGTTGTGTTGGCGTGCGGCAGGTGTCGGGCTGCGTGTGTCGGGCGTGCGTGTGCCTGCCGTGGTGGTGTCGGGGTCGGCGGTGGAGCTGACCTGCAACTATCACCACACCCCCGACCGGCCCGACCCACTCTACTCCATCAAGTGGTACCGGGACGTGAACCAGTTTTACGAGTACATCCCCCGTCGAGACCCGCCCATCCGCGTTTACCCGTTGCCCCACATCCATGTCGACGTGAGTGTGTGTGTGAGTGTGTGGGTGTGGGTGTGTGTGTGTGTGTGTGTGTGTGTGTGTGTGTGTGTGTGTGTGTGTGGGGGTGGTGTGTGTGTGTGTGTGTGGGTGTGTTTTGTAATACTTGATAATATGAACACCTTCACCAACCCAGCACTAACATTTCCTCCATCTCTCCCCTCGCGCTCCCTTGGCCCCTCCCTTCCTTCCCTTCCTCCCTCCCCCCCACACAGAGGGCGCGCAGCTCGCAGGCGACGGTGGCGCTGACGGGGGTGACGCGGGAGACGTCCGGCAGCTTCCGGTGCGAGGTGATGGGTGACAAGCCTTTCTTTGAGACCGACGACCACGCCATGAACATGACGGTGGTGGGTGAGTGTGTGGGTGACGGAGGGAGGGAGGGACGGGTGAACATGACGGTGGTGGGTGAGTGTGTGGGTGACGGAGGAAGGGAGGGAGGTAAAGGGGGAGAGGATGGAAGTGTTCTCCCTTCAGTAACCCTTCCACAACCACTGCCCTCTCCTTCCCCTCCCTAACGCTTTCCACCTTCCCTGGCTCCTCCTCCTCTAGGATCTTTACCACGGTCCTTCACCAGGTCCTGCTCCCTCCCGCAGACGTGCCGGCTGGGGCCCAGAGCTGCGCGGCGCCGCCCCAGGCTCGCGGGTCCGGCCCGGCCAGGAGGTGGCCGCCCGCTGCCTCATGGGGCCCTCGGACCCGCCGGCGGACGTGAGCTGGACCGTCAACGGCGAGGAGGCGCCGCCCGACGCGGTGGAGCTGCTGCCCCTTGTAAGGGGACCCAGGGGGCGTCTGGCCCAGGCCTCGGTGAGTGTGTGTGTGTGTGTGTGTGTGTGTGTGTGTGTGTGTGTGTGTGTGTGTGTGTGTGTGTGTGTGTGTGTGTGTGTGTGTAGTACTTCTGTATTTATGCACAGCCTCGTTTCTCCCCCCCCCCCTCTCCCTCATGCAGTAATCCTCTCCCCTGCAGGATGTTCTCGTGAGGGTGACGGAGGCGTGGCTGGCGCGCGGCGCCATGACCCTCACCTGCCACGCCCGGGTGTCCTCCGTCTACCACGCCACCGCCAACCTGACGCTCGTCCACCACGACAGGCTGCGGCCCGCCGGCTACGGCTGGGTATACTCGGCAGGTGAGGGAGGCAGGGGCATGGCGGGCATGGCGGGCATGGCGGGGCATGGCGGGCATGGCGGGGCATGGCGGGCATGGCGGGCATGGCGGGCATGGCGGGGCGGGGGGATGTAAAGGAGGAGATTACTGGAGGGAGGGAGAAAGGGAGGGAAAGGGTGGCTGGGGTGAAACATCAAACTCTGCCGTTCGTCACACTTTGGGTCTTATTGTCAGGGCGGTGGACGGGGGGGAGGGAGCGGCGCACCGGTTATTGTGGAGCCGCGGCCACCAAATGGACGGCGTGTGGCGGTGAACACCTAACATTGCCTTCCCTCACGCCGCCGCAGGGTGGGCGGGGGGGCAGCAAGCAGGGCGTGCTGTCCGTTCAGGCGTCGGTGGTAACGTCCTTGATTAAAGTGATGCAAACCCTGCTGCTGCCGGTGCCGTGGACGCCTCACTCCTCTAATGCAGCGGCGAGGGAGTGCCAGGCTGCCGGGGGGGGGGGGGGGGAGACCCAGGGGGAACACAGTCAGCTAGTCAGCATAGTCGGACTAAACTTGGCATTGGCGGGCTGTTACGATCACCGCCTCGCAGGTCCCCGCCGCCACAAAGCGACTTGGTTCCGAACTTTGACAATAACCTGGTTGTAAGCCCGAAGGGAGGCTGTGGGCGGCCGTCCATCCCGCCGCCGCCGCCCATCACCGCCGCTGTAATCGTCTGCACCTCCGCCAAGCTCTCCCGGGAGGACCAACTGTGGCCAAACAAAGTGACGTGGGGGAAAGGCGGTGCGAGCAGCGTCAACCCACGGACGTGTTACTCCCGCGGCGACTAACTTTATAACAGCTCGTTTTCCTGCCCTCGAATCTTGACCAAATTTTATCCCCTCGCGGGACAAAGAAGCGAGAGCACCAGCACGACTTTTCCACCGCGAGGGTCGACAATAAAGACACTAACCCGGAAGAAAGAGATACAAAAAGACAGAAAAAAAGGTCAAAGCTGATAACATGTAAATAAAAAATGCCTATGTTGCACAACGCGGCGGAAAACGGCACGAGGGGGACCAAGAAAGGCGAGATACAATACAACCAAGAGAATGAAATAAGAAGGAAACGGCGCGAGCAATTGCATGGGTTGGGATGCAGGAAGGTTAATAAAGATAATGAGCCTTTTAACCTCGCCCTCCCAACACACGGGCTGCAGTCTGGAGGCACCCAAGCGACCCAACAAAAAAGAAAAAAAAAATGACACACGAACATACCCAAGGACAAAGCTAAAAACGTGAATGTAAAAATGTAGGGACAGGACACCGCGTTACCCAGGACTCACTTTGTTCCTCTTATTACCAAGCTATGTCAACCGTTCTTCGCGACAGCAAATTCTTCATGTTTTGAATAGGTCCACAAAAAGACTTTCAGGAAACTAAGGGATGAGGAGGAGAGGAAGAAAGGAAGGAAGAAAGGAAGGAAGAGGGAAGGAAGAGAGGAGGGAATTAAGGGAGTATGTCCTTCGTTAATTAGAGAGTAATTACGGAGCGAAGTGAGAGTTTTTGCGGCATTTCTTTTCGGTGGTTTGGAAAGTTCACGATGTAATGTCCGGTGGGTTTTAATAACGATCTGAGAGAGAGAGAGAGAGAGAGAGGATAGAGAGAGAGAGAGAGAGAGAGAGGAGGAAAGGAAGAGAGGAGAGAGAGAGAAGAGAGAGAGAGAGAGAGAGAGAGAGAGAGAGACGAGAGAGAGAGAGAGAGAGAGAGAGAGAGAGAGATTTGGAAGCTAATCTTTCGGCATCTGTTTCCTTCCTACTACGGAACTTAGAGAAGCCCAGAGAGAGAGAGGAGAGAGAGAGAGAGAGAGAGAGAGAGAGAGAGAGAGAGAGAGAGAGAGAGAGAGAGGAGAGGAGAGATGAGAGAGAGAGAGAGAGAGAGAGAGAGAGAGAGAGAGATTTTGAAGCTAAATCTTTCGCGCATTCTCTCTTTCTCTCTCTCTCTAACTTCACGAAGCCTTTAGAAAGCCCCCAGAGAGAGAGAGAGAGAGAGAGAGAGAGAGAGAGAGAGAGAGAGAGAGAGAGAGAGAGAGAGAGAGAGAGAGAGGAGAGAGAGAGAGAGGAAGAGAGAGAGAGAGAGAGAGGAGAGAGAGAGGAGAGAGGAGGAGAGAGAGAGAGAGAGAGAGAGAGAGAGAGAGAGAGAGAGAGGAGAGAGAGAGAGAGAGAGAGAGATAATAATCAGAGAAAAAAAAAATGTCTAGGTTTCGGTTTAAATGGTAAAATCTGACGTTTATATTTCCAGACAATTCTCGATTCATAATTTCTTTCAGTTCATTTTTCGAACTCTTATTATGCCAAGATTTTTTTCTCGATGTAAATTTCTTCCTGATTATTTTTCCTATTCTTATGATGGAGAATTCTGTAATCGTTTCCTGAAGACTTTGAATGTGTATATTTTTTTCTCCTTATCTTAATGATTTGGGCTTTTTTCTTGCTCTAATTTCCTTGACATTGCTTTTATTTCGGGCGCTCCCCCCAAAAAAAACCTCTGAATATTGTGAGTGTTTTATTCCGTTCTTCCTCCTCCTCCTTCTCCTTCTCCTTTGAATTCTTACTTCCTCTTTTTCTTTCATCTCCATTATCTCCTCCTCCTCCTCCTCCTCCTCCTCCTCCTCCTCCTCCTCCTCCTCCTCCTCCTCCTCCTCCTCTTCCTCTCCTCCTCCTCCTCCCTCCTCCCTTCAACTTCTCCTCCTCCCTCCTCTTCCTCCTCCTCCTCCCCTCCTCCTCCTCCTCCTCCTCCTCCTCCTCCTCCTCCCCCCCACATCTTCAATGAATACGGTTGAAGAATCCCCCTCCCTTCTCCCCCCCTTTCCACCACTTCCCCTACCCCCCCTTCCCCCTTTCCCCCTTCCCTCGCCGTTCACCCCCAGCTGACGAGAATATTGTGAGCTTCTAATTGAATTTTACGTCCCACTAGAAAGGATAAAGAAATTGGGCACCGCGAATCACCCTGTAACTCACGACCACATTTCTGCACCACCCTGTACCACATTCCCCTTCAGTATCACATTTCTGCACCACCCTGTACCACATTCCCCACATAACCACTTTAATTATTGCTTCTTATTCTTTATTTATTCATTAACGGATATTCCCCCGTTTCCATTTCCGTTTTCTAACCCCTATTAGCTCCTGTTGTCCTCCTCACGGTTGCTGTTGCCACTGTTGCTGCTGCTGTTGGTGAGGCTGTATCGCAATGCTGTGACGCCGCTGTGAAGGGTGACGCTGTGACAGGAATTGGTATCTGTCATAGGCGATGATGATACCAGCTGCTGACGCCCTATTCCTACAGCTGACGGCAGACACAACGCATCTGTGCTTCTTGTGTTATCGCTGAGTGCAGCATTTATAGTACGAACAGAGGCCAGCTGTGGATTGTACTCTCTCTCTCTCTCTCTCTCTCTCTCTCTCTCTCTCTCTCTCTCTCTCTCTCTCTCTCTCTCTCTCTCTCTCTCTCTCTCTCTCCCTCTCTCTCTCTCTCATTTCTTCATTACTGTCATTTTCTTTAAGTCTATTCACCGCCATCCATCCATCTTCGTTCATTTTTATCAATTTATCTCCGACGTGCAACTCGCTATTTTAACTCTCTCTCTCTCTCTCTCTCTCTCTCTCTCTCTCTCTCTCTCTCTCTCTCTCTCTCTCCTCTCTCTCTCTCTCTCTCTCTCTCTTCTCTCTCTCTCTCTCTCTCTCTCTCTCTCTCTCCCCAACTTACAAACCTACCCAATCTATACATCTATATCTATCTTTTCTACCTCTATATATATACGCAAATTTCTATTCAGTTTTCTATCCATCCATCTTCTGTATTCTCTTTCCTATTCATAAGTATCTATTGACAAAACGGAGAAAGTGAGGAAAGACCTTTACCTGTAAGAACGTAAGGTCGATCTAATACGTGGAAGAGATGAAACTTTAATATTATAGTGATTACAGAAGACTTTTGAGCGCGGTGAACTTTCTGTATAATGTAATGAGTGACTCAAGAAAACACTGTGTGAAGTGATACCAGTGAAAAGAAGAAATGAAAGGTGAAAAAAGCGATATGGACTTCAATCTTGAAAGAGACATAGATAGAAAAAATAAAAATAAGGCCAATCGTAAAAAGAGTGAAATAAAAAGATGGATAAAAAAAAAATTGAAGAAGTGATTGATATAAAAGAATACAGGTGTTAGAAAGGTAATTTTGATGTTAAATGTTTATAACTGATGATGATACTGATTAAAAAAAGACAAATTACATATATTTGTAGGGGAAAAAAAGGCTGACTTTTTGCTTTACATACGCATATTAAGTGCTGACAAAACGTGTACCTACGTGTGTGTGTGTGTGTGTGTGTGTGTGTGTGTGTGTGTGTATGTGTGTGTGTGTGAGTGTGTGGTGATGAGTGGTGTGTGAGTGTGTTGAGTGTGTGGTGTGAGTGTGAGTGTGATGAGTGAGTGAGTGAGTGAGTGTGTGTGAGTGAGTGTGTGTGTGTGTGTGTGTGTGGTGTGTGGTGTGTGTGTGAGTGTGTGTGTGTGTGTGTGTGTGTGTGGTGTGTGTGAGTGAGTGTGAGTGTGTGGTGTGATGGTGAGTGGTGTGTGAGTGGTGAGTGTGTGATGGTGAGTGTGTGAGTGTGTGAGTGAGTGAGTGAGTGGTGTGTGGTGAGTGGTGAGTGAGTGTGTGAGTGAGTGAGTGAGTGAGTGAGTGTGTGAGTGTGTGAGTGTGTGAGTGTGTGAGTGAGTGAGTGAGTGTGTGAGTGTGTGAGTGTGTGAGTGAGTGAGTGAGTGAGTGTGTGAGTGTGTGAGTGTGTGAGTGAGTGAGTGAGTGTGTGAGTGTGTGAGTGAGTGAGTGAGTGAGTGTGTGAGTGAGTGTGTTTTATTGTACTCCTCCTTTCCTCCTCCTCCTACGCCTCCTGATGGCTAAATAAACACTACAATTGGAAATAATTAAGTATGTATATATATATTGAAGGAGAAACTTAAGTGTTAAGTATGAGGTAACTTAGAGGCAGGAGAGAGGAAAGAATGACTGTGGTGTGTGTGAGAGAGAGAGAGAAGAAGGAGAGTAGGAGGAGAGAGAGAAGGAGAGAGAGAGAGAGAGAAGAGGAGGAGAAAGAGAGAGGAGAGAGAAGAGGAGAGAGAGAGAGAGAGAGAGGAGAGAGAGAGGAGAGAGAGAGAAGAGAGGAGAGAAAGAGAGAGAGGAGAGGAGAGAGAGAGAGGAGAGAGAAGAGAGGAGAGGAGAGAGAGAGGAGAGAGAGAGAGAGAGGAGAGAGAGAGAGAGAGAGAGAGAGAGAGGAGAGAGAGGAGAGAGAGAGAGAGGAGGAAGGAGAGTGGAGGAGAGAGAGAGAATTTTTGGTGTCTAGTCTTCCACATTTGGCACCCTCCGAAACCGTATGCTTAACTGTGTGTGTGTGTGTGTGTGTGTGTGTGTGTGTGTGTGTGTGTGTGTGTGTGTGTGTGTGTGTGTGTGTGTGTGTGTGTGTGTGTGCTGTGTGTGTGTGTGTGTGTGTGTGTGTGTGTGTCGCTACCCACTCCCTACCACCACCATCGCCACCAATGACATCACACGGTACTGATAAACATCTTCCAATTAGTTGTAATCGATTGTCTTCAACACAAATGTATATAATAATAATTACGATGTATATTGTATGTATGTCTCGCTGTCCCGTGTCCCCCCCCTCCCTGCAAGACGTACTGCCCCCCCCCCCAACATTTACCTTATTATTATTATTTTTCATTTTTATTATTCATTATTCATTATATTTACTATTACATCTACTCTTACAACACTTTAAGATGCGATTTTGTCCCTTATTTATTTTCACCTTTCCATCCTCTAAAAAAGAAGAAGCAATGTTGCTTTTCTGTCATGAAATTGGTGATGCATCCTACAATGAGATGTCTTTAATTTCCGCTCGAGTTCACACGCACACGCACACACACACACACACACACACATACACACACACATACACACACACACACACACACAAGGGGGGGCGTTTTGCAAAGGGGGGACGAGAGGTGTGAGATCTGAGCTTCCCTGAGATTAATAAACATATCGATATCTGTAATTTATTCTATTTCTCATAACCTTCTCCTCAACCACCACACCACCACCACCACCACACCACCGCCACCACCCCACCACCACCCACCGCCACCACCACCACCATCACCACCACCACCACCATGGAACTTCTGACGTAACTGCAGGAAAAGAAGGAAATCTACGCCATTAACCTCATGAAACCCAGAACGTAATTTCCATTGTAATTTGGTACCATTAGACATTTTTTAGTGACAATAAGCAATATTTTATAGATATGACCTGTTTAGTATCCTTGTTGACGAACTAATCTGGTATATTCAGTTACTTTTCTAGATTCTATGGCTCGACAACATACAATTTTTTTTTTACAAAGGAAAGATCTGGGCGCGAAGGGGTTAATAACATCTCTATGACCTCGGTGACCTGACCAACACCCTCTATGGAAATATATAGTTCCTCTCTCTTTCTTTCTAGCTGGATTTTTTCTCTCTCCAATTCTTCCCTACTTTCCTCCCCTCGCCCTATTTCTTGCTTTATTTACTCTCCGCTCTATCTGTTTCCCTTCAAATGTTTTCAGCTTCATTTCGTTGTTTGCATCTCCCATTTCGTTGTTTGCATCTCCTATTTCGTGTTTGCATCTCCTATTTCGTTGTTTGCATCTCCTATCTCGTTGTTTGCATCTCCTATTTCGTTGTTTGCATCTCCTATTTAGTTGTTTGCATCTCCTATTTTGTTGTTTGCATCTCCTATCTTGTTGTTTGCATCTCCTATTTCGTTGTTTGCATCTCCTATTTCGTTGTTTGCATCTCCCATTTCGTTGTTTGCATCTCCCATTTCGTTGTTTGCATCTCCTATTTAGTTGTTTGCATCTCCTATTTCGTTGTTTGCATATCCTATCTTGTTGTTTGCATCTCCTATTTCGTTGTTTGCATCTCCTATCTTGTTGTTTGCATCTCCCATTTCGTTGTTTGCATCTCCTATCTTGTTGTTTGCATCTCCTATTTCGTTGTTTGCATCTCCTATCTTGTTGTTTGCATCTCCTATTTTGTTGTTTGCATCTCCTATCTTGTTGTTTGCATCTCCTATTTCGTTGTTTGCATCTCCTATTTTGTTGTTTGCATCTCCCATTTCGTTGTTTGCATCTCCTATTTTGTTGTTTGCATCTCCTATTTCGTTGTTTGCATCTCCCATTTCGTTGTTTGCATCTCCCATTTCGTTGTTTGCATCTCCTATTTTGTTGTTTGGATATATTTGTGTATCTTTTTGTCACCCTCCCCTCTTTCTCTCTCTCTCTTTTTTCCTCTCCTCTCTCTCTTCATCTTCTCCTCTCTCTCTCTCTCTCTCTCTCTCTCTCTCTCTCTCTCTCTCTCTCTCTCTCTCTCTCTCCTTGTTTCCCCTAGCAACACATATCCACACACACACACACACACACACACACACACACACACACACACATAAATGATAAAATAATAATATTCAAATCAACGTATTAAAACAACAACAACAATGCACTAGAACAAATAAACAAGCAAACAAACACAAATATAAATTATCTATAAAATAAACTAAATGATTACAGAAAACAAAGCAGAAAAAAAATTAAGCCAAAAAATATTAATTCCTCAAAAATCATGTTTCTTAAAAATCAAAACAAATTATAATCACGTTTCATCATGTTTTCTTACGTGCTTTGTATTTGTTTTCTTTTGTTTATATTTTGTTGATATATTTTGCAGTAGTCAATAAATTTAATAGAGGGTAAATTCCGGCATGATTTTCTCTGGGTAACAAATGCGTCGTTTAGTTACGGTTCGTCGATTGCCAACGATAGATCGTCCACTCGGTGTCCAAATTACGTCCATTCGTCAGGGCAACAAAAAAGAAACGAAATGAAAATAAAAGAAAAGAGAATAGAAAACAAATCGGGAGAGGAAAAAAAAATAAGATAAAAAGTAAATAAGAAAGAAAGGAAGAAAATGGGGGAAAGAAAAGAGTGAGAAAGACAATATGATAAAAGTAAATAAAAGGAATGAAAGAAGGAAGGTATGACAAATTAGAAATAAGATAAGATACTTTGATCCTATCTAGACACTTAGCAAGTACCAACTACAAGGTTATTGACTATACAAAGCGCCACCACGCCAGGACGAACTTGAAGTAAATAAAAGGAAGGAAAGAAGGAAGGTATGACAAATTAGAAATAAGATAAGATACTTTGATCCTATCTAGACACTTTGCAAGTACCAACTACAAGGTTATTGACTATACAAAGCGCCACCACGCCAGGACGAACTTGAAGTAAATAAAAGGAAGGAAAGAAGGAAGGTATGACAATTAGAAATAAGATAAGATACTTTGATCCTATCTAGACACTTTGCAAGTACCAACTACAAGGTTATTGACTATACAAAGCGCCACCACGCCAGGACGAACTTGAAGTAAATAAAAGGAAGGAAAGAAGAAAGGTATGACAAATTAGAAATAAGATAAGATACTTTGATCCTATCTAGACACTTTGCAAGTACCAACTACAAGGTTATTGACTATACAAAGCGCCACCACGCCAGGACGAACTTGAAGTCTATAAAAGGAAGGAAAGAAGGAAGGTATGACAAATTAGAAATAAGATATGATACTTTGATCCTATCTAGACACTTTGCAAGTACCAACTACAAGGTTATTGATTATACAAAGCGCCACCACGCCAGGACGAACTTGAAGTAAATAAAGGAAGGAAAAGAAGGAAGGTGTGACAAATTAGAAATAAGGTAAAGATACTTTGATCCTATCTAGACACTTGCAAGTACCAACTACAAGGTTATTGACTATACAAAGCGCCACCACGCCGAGACGAACTTGAAGTAAATAAAAGGAAGGAAAAGAAGGAAGGTATGACAAATTAGAAATAAGATAAGATACTTTGATTTCCCATCTAGACACTTTGCAAGTACCAACTACAAGGTTATTGACTATACAAAGCGCCACCACGCCAGGACGAACTTGAAGTAAATAAAGGAAGGAAAGAAGGAAGGTATGACAAATTAGAAAAGATATGATACTTTGATCCTATCTAGACACTTTGCAAGTACCAACTACAAGGTTATTGACTATACAAAGCGCCACCACGCCAGGACGAACTTGAAGTAAATAAAAGGAAGGAAAGAAGGAAGGTATGACAAATTAGAAATAAGATAAGATACTTTGATCCTATCTAGACACTTTGCAAGTACCAACTACAAGGTTATTGACTATACAAAGCGCCACCACGCCAGGACGAACTTGAAGTAAATAAAAGGAAGGAAAGAAGGAAGGTATGACAAATTAGAAATAAGATAAGATACTTTGATCCTATCTAGACACTTTGCAAGTACCAACTACAAGGTTATTGACTATACAAAGCGCCACCACGCCAGGACGAACTTGAAGTAAATAAAAGGAAGGAAAAGAAGGAAGGTATGACAAATTAGAAATAAGATAAGATACTTTGATCCTATCTAGACACTTTGCAAGTACCAACTACAAGGTTATTGACTATACAAAGCGCCACCACGCCAGGACGAACTTGAAGTAAATAAAAGGAAGGAAAGAAGGAAGGTATGACAAATTAGAAATAAGATAAGATACTTTGATCCTATCTAGACACTTTGCAAGTACCAACTACAAGGTTATTGACTATACAAAGCGCCACCACGCCAGGACGAACTTGAAGTAAATAAAAGGAAGGAAAGAAGGAAGGTATGACAAATTAGAAATAAGATAAGATACTTTGATCCTATCTAGACACTTTACAA
This sequence comes from Chionoecetes opilio, assembly GCA_016584305.1. Classification (NCBI taxonomy): domain Eukaryota; kingdom Metazoa; phylum Arthropoda; class Malacostraca; order Decapoda; family Majidae; genus Chionoecetes; species Chionoecetes opilio. The sequence goes on along the minus strand of JACEEZ010015558.1, from coordinate 185,698 downwards.
GTACCAACTACAAGGTTATTGACTATACAAAGCGCCACCACGCCAGGACGAACTTGGTGGACTCGTATGACAAATTAGAAAAACGAACAGTTAGCAGAATGGAAAGAAAGAAAAAAGGATGAAAATGAAAAGGCTAAAACACAAAAATCTGGATGAGAGAAATAAAGAAGAAAGGATATAAGATAGAAAGGAAGGAAAAGGAGGAAAGGAGGAAATTAATACAGAAAAGAAAATAGAAAGTAAGACAAACACACACACCCGCCTTTTCAATTTCCCTAAAACATCTGTTAACTTCCTCTCTCTGAAATCTCTTAAAATCCCCTTATCTTCTCTCCCTTTCTCCTAATATTCTGCCTCATCTCCTCACACTTACCTCGCCTTATCAATAACAGCTTGAACTCTCTCTCTCTCTCTCTCTCTCTCTCTCTCCTCTCTCTCTCTCTCTCTCTCTCTCCCTCTCTCTCTCTCTCTCTCGTCCTCTCCCCTCCTCCCCTCTCTCCTCTCTCTCTCTCTCTCTCCTCTCTCTCTTCTCTCCTTCTCCTCTCTCCTCTCTCTCCACACCACCACACAAACCGCAGGCCCCTTCCATTCTTTCTCCACCTCCTTCATACCTCTCTAGCCCCTCCTCCTCCTCCTCCTCCTCTCCTCCCTCCTCCCCCTCCTCCTCCTCCTTCTTCTCCCTCCCTCCTCCTCCCACACAAAACACTCCCTCCCTCATCTCCAGCCACACAGAACACGATGAGAGCTATATGCCTATCTCCATCTCCTCCTCCTCCTACACCTCCTCCTCCTCCTCCTCCTCCTCCTCCTCCTCCTCCTCCTCCTCCTCCTCCTCCTCCTCCTCCTCCTCCTCCTCCTCCTCCTCACACACAAACACTCCCTCCCTCATCTCCAGCCACACAGAACACGATGAGAGCTATATGCCTATCTCCACCTCCTCCTCCTCCTACACCTCCTCCTCCTCCTCCTCCTCCTCCTCCTCCTCCTCCTCCTCCTCCTCCTCCTCCTCCTCCTCTTCCTCCTCCCTCTTCCCCTTCGCCTTGTGGCTCACCAAGACTAATTCTATATTCATAGTTTGGAATAAGACAAGCCGGCCTGATTTCCATAATAAG
>JACEEZ010015558.1:174586-179586 GCA_016584305.1 Chionoecetes opilio | reverse complement strand
TTTTCTTTTTCTTCTTTGTCTTCCTCTTCTTCTTTCTTCTTTTCTTTCTTTTTCTTCCTTTGTTCTTTTTTTCTTTTCTCTTCTTCTTTTCTTCCTTTTTTCCTCTTCTTCTTCTTTTTCTTCCTCTTCTTTTTTTTCTTCCTTTTGTCTTCCTCTTCTTCTTTTTCTTCCTCCTCTTCTTTTTCTTCCTTTTCTCTCCTTTTTCTTCCTTTCTTCTCTTTTCTTTTTCCTTTTCTTCCTCTTCTTCTTTTTCTTCCTTTTTCTTCCTCTTCTTCTTTTTCTTCTTTCTTCCTTTTCTCCTCTTCTTCTTTTTCTTCCCTTTTTTCTCTTTTTCTTCCTTTTCTTTCCTTTTTCTTCCTCTTCTTTTTTTCTCTTTGTTCTTCCTCTTCTTCTTTCTTCTTTCTTTTTCTTCCTCTTCTTCTTTTTCTTCCTTTTCTTCCTTTCTCTCTTTCTTCTTCTTCCTTTTTCTTTTTCTTCCTTTTTCTTCCTTTTTCTTCCTCTTTTTTCTTCCTTTGTTCTTCCTCTTCTTCTTCTTCTTCTTTTCTTCCTTTTTCTTCCTCTTCCTTTTTCTTCCTTTCTTCTTTTTTCTTCCTTTGTCCTTCTCTTTTCTTTTTTCTTCCTTTTCTTCCTCTTCTTCTTTTTCTTCCTTTTCTTTCTTCTTCTTTTCTTCTTTTCTTTTTTCTTCCTCTTCTTCCCTTTTTCTTCCTTTTTCTTCCTTTTCTATCTTCTCTTTTCTTCCTCTTCTTCTTTTTCTTCCTCTTCTTCTTTTTCTTCCTCTTCTTCTTTTTCTTCCTCTTTCCTTTCTTTTTCTTCCTTTTTCTTCCTTTTTCTTCCTTTTCTTCCTTTTTCTTCCTTTTTCTTCCTTTTTCTTCCTCTTCTTCTTTCTTCCTTATCCCCTTTTCACATTCCTTGCTTATTACCTCCTTCTTTTTACTCCTACCATCATTTCCTACTTATCTCCTCCTACCAACTTTCTTCCTCCTCCTCCTCCTCTTCCTATAAAATCCTCCCATAATCATCATTTCACCTCTCACTTCTTTTTACTCTCCTTCCCTTTGTCCTCCTCCTTTTACAAACCCATCCCTCATAAAAAAACCCCCATACTCTCCCTCATACCACTAATTCCTCTTATCACTTTTTCATGGTCTCTTTACCTTTAAAATCTTAAAGAAAAAAAAAACACCCAAGTTTTACAAGTATTTGGACTTCACGTAAAAACATTCACCTTTCTTCTGGGTCTGTCTGTCGTGTGTCTGTCGTTGGTGTTGGTGTCTGAGTTTTTGTGTGTCTGTGGGTTTTGTTGTCTGTCTACCGTTGCGTCTGTCTGTGTGTTGTTATCGCTGTCTGTCTGTTGTTGTCTGTCTATCTGTGTGTTTTTCTGTTGGTGCGTTATCCCGTCTATCTTGGGGTCTGTCTGTTGTCGGTGCTTCTGTGTGTTCAGTATGTTGGTTTTCGTCTGTGTGTGTGTCTGTATTTTGTGTGTCGTAAGTCGTGTTTTTGTCTGTCTGTCTGTCTTTTTGTATGTCTGTCTCTCTCCTATCACTTTTTTTTTTTTTTTTCTCTCTTTTCCCCTTTTCTCTCTCTCTCTCCCCTCTCTTTTCTCTCTCTCCCCTCTCTCCCCTCTTTTTCTTTTTCTCTTTTTCTCTCTCTGGGCAGTAAATAAAATTTTTCCTCTCGCGGGAATTTTAAGTTAATGAGAAGTAAAAATGTCTTATCTCAAGTGTCGTTGGCGTGTCATTAAGGGCGCCTCCCATGGCCTCATTGAATCCTGGCATCGCAAATTTCCCTCCCTCTCATATATTTGGGTAGTTAATGTTCAGGTGACGGGGAGGAGGGCAACTGATAGAAAGATAGAGTGAAAAATTTTTGTGGAAAAAAAAGCCATGCCCCAAAAAAAGATAGGAACTGGAAATTTGTAGTAAGAATGATGGGGAGAAATATGCTAACTGAAGGAGGACATACATAGATAGATAGGTAATAGATAGATAGAAGATAGAGTGAAATTTTTGTGAAAAAAAAGCCTCCCCTAAAAAGATAGGGAAAATGGAGTTTTTGTAGTGAAGAAAGATGGGGAGAAGATGCTAACTGATGCTAATAAAATAATGATGTGGACGTTATAATATAAAAATTCCCGCAAAAGGGCAATGTCAAAATCCATTTACTTTACAATACGCGTCTAGTCAGTTTTAAAATGAAGTTATTGTACTGGCTTCGTCAACATTAGCTGGTAATTTGTTCCATCGATTAACAATATTACCACTACCACCACCCTCAACAACAACCCTCAACAATATTGGTGCCCATCCGACAACAAAAATTCTTATCGTTACTTATGCTAATTGCGTAGAAATGTACAAGTATAGTAGTAATTGCGGTGGTAGTAGTAGTAGTAGTAGTAGTAGTAGTAGTAGTAGTAGTAGTAGTAGTAGTAGCAGCAGCAGCAATAATAGTAATACATCACCATCAACAGCAGCAGCAAAGAAGAAAAATCATAGATAAACAGATACCAAAATATTGACAAATCAAAATCTAAACAAAGTCTCGAATATTTTGACGATTCGGTCCAAAACAAACGAACCGAATGAAGCATCGAAACAACAAGATGACATCCTAACCCGGACCGGCCACTTCTCTTCCCTCCTTCTCCTCCTCCTCTTCCCTCCTTCTCCTCCTCCTCCTCTTCCCTTCTCCTCCTCCTCCTCCTCCTCTTCCCTCCTCCAGGCACCTCTGAACGCTGAGTAAAGAAGATGCGGACCAGTTTTCTGACTTATGCCGTTTCAGCTTCGGTGCTTCAGAACCAAATATCTGAATCGTTTTGTAAGAGCTTTGATCCGATATTATTAAACTTTTAGTCCTTCTTCAGCTGGAGGAGGAGGAGGAGGAGAGAGGAAGGGGGAGAGGAGGAGGAGGTGGAGAGAGGAGGAGGAGAGAGGAGGAGGAGGAGGAGGAAGAACGAGAAGAGGAGGAGGAGGAGGAGGACGGGGAAGAGGAGGACGGGGAAGAGGAGGAGGAGGGGAGGAGGAGGAGGGGGAGGAGGAGGACGCGGAGGAGGAGAGGGGAGGAGGAGGAGGAAAAGGAGAGGGGGAGGAGGACGGGAAGAGGAGGGGGAGGAGGAGGACGCGGAGGAGGAGAGGGGAGAGGAGGAGGAAAAGGAGGAGGAGGAGGAGGAAAGGAGGAGGAGGAGGGGAGGAAAGGGGAAGGAGGAGGAGGAGGGAGAGGAGGAGGAGGGAGGAGGAGGAGGAGGAGGGGAGGAGAGGAGGAGGAGAGGAGGAGGAGGAGGAGAGGAGGACAGAATCAGGGAAAAGAATGGCTCAAATGCTACGTAGTGAGGAAACAAAAGGGAAAAATGGGATAAGAAAAATAAGTAAAATAAGGAAACTATAGAAATATGGGAAAACAAAACACAGTAGAAGACAAATGAAAAGAAAAGAAAAAAAGAGTAAAAAATAGATAAAACAAAGAGAAAGGGAATAAATGATAACCAAGAAAAGTAACAATGTGCTACGTAGATACGAGATAATCAGTAGGGAATAACGAAGAAAACAAAACAAAAGATGAAAATTCGGAAGACAATTGTATTATCTTGAACACTGGCAAAAAATTTCTTTCTCTTTTTTTTTTTTCTCTCTCTCTCTCTCTCTCTCTCTCTCTCTCTCTCTCTCTCTCTCTCTCTCTCTCTCTCTCTCTCGCTCGCTCGCTCGCTCGCCCGGCCGCCCGCCCGCCCGCCCGCCCGCCCGCTCTCTCTCTCTCTCTCTCTCTCTCTCTCTCTCTCTCTCTCTCTCTCTCTCTCTCTCTCTCTCTCTCTCTCGCTCGCTCGCTCGCCCTCCCTCCCTCCCTCCCTCTCGCTCGCCGCTCGCTCGCCCCCCTCTCCTCTCTCTCTCTCTCTCTCTCTCTCTCTCTCTCTCTCTCTCTCTCTCTCTCTCTCTCCCCTCTCCTCCCCTCTCTCTCTCTCTCTCTCTCTCTCTCTCTCTCTCTCTCTCACATAATAATCACGCACAATACTAATGGACAAAAGATGTTTCATGTAAAATAGAAAATAGAAACCCTTAACTATTATACAACATGAACATTAATAGACATTTGAAATAGATATAGAGTTGGATAAAAAGAAAGATATATGTACTATAAATAGACACATACAGAAGAAAATCTAAATAGAAAGACGAAAAGATTTGGAAATGAATGTAACAATGAAAACTAAAAACAAATGAAAAGATCTGGAAATGAATGTAACAATGAAAACTATAAACAAATGAAAAGATCTGGAAATGAATGTAACAATGAAAACTAAAAACAAATGAAAAGATCTGGAAATGAATGTAACAATGAAACTATAAACAATGAAAAGATTGAAATGAATGTAACAATGAAAACTATAAACAAATGAAAAGATCTGGAAATGAATGTAACAATGAAAACTAAAAACAAATGAAAAGATCTGGAAATGAATGTAACAATGAAAACGAAAACAAATGAAAAGATCTGGAAATGAATGTAACAATGAAAACTATAAACAAATGAATGACAAATGCAATATATGTAAGTAGATAGATAACTTGAAAGATGAACTATAGACAAATGAATAATGCAATAGATTAAATTATGAAAAGACATATAGATAGATTGATAAAGAGACAATAAAGTGATAAAAACGAGGCATATTACTGCTAGGAAAGACAAAAAAAAGGCATAGTTTATATATATACAATAATAGTGACAATAATAATGATAGTAATGATAATAATAATAATAGTAATCATAATAATAATAATAATAATAATGATGATGATAATAACACACACACACACACACACACACACACACACACACACACACACACACACACACACACACACACACACACACACATCACCTCACCCTTCTCTCTTGTTCTTAACAATTTAACGAAACTACGACGACGAAAAAGAAGAGGAAGAAGAAAAAGAAGAAGAAGAAGAAAAAAGAGAAAGAAGAAGGCGAAGAAGAAGAAAAAAGAAGAA
>JACEEZ010015558.1:157086-167086 GCA_016584305.1 Chionoecetes opilio | reverse complement strand
CAACACCAATAAAAGAGAAAATAAACCCAATCTTTAAATCAACACCAATAAAACAGAAAATAAACCCAATCTTTAAATCAACACCAATAAAAGAGAAAATAAACCCAATCTTTAAATCAACACCAATAAAAGAGAAAATAAACCCAATCTTTAAATCAACACCAATAAAAGAGAAAATAAACCCAATCTTTAAATCAACACCAATAAAAGAGAAAATAAACCCAATCTTTAAATCAACACCAATAAAAGAGAAAATAAACCCATCTTTAAATCAACACCAATAAAACAGAAAATAAACCCAATCTTTAAATCAACACCAATAAAACAGAAAATAAACCCAATCTTTAAATCAACACCAATAAACAGAAAATAAAACCCTATCTTTAAATCAACACCAAAAGGTAAGATCTAAACACACATAAAGGAAAATAAACCAATCTTTAAATCAACACCAATAAAACAGAAAATAAACCCAATCTTTAAATCAACACCAATAAAACAGAAAATAAACCCAATCTTTAAATCAACACCAATAAAAGAGAAAAATAAACCCATCTTTAAATCAACACCAATAAAAGAGAAAATAAACCCAATCTTTAAATCAACACCAATAAAAAGAAAATAAACCCAATCTTTAAAATCAACACCAATAAAAGAGAAAATAAACCCAATTTTTTAAATCAACACCAATAAAAGAGAAAATAAACCCAATCTTTAAATCAACACCAATAAAACAGAAAATAAACCCAATCTTTAAATCAACACCAATAAAACAGAAAATAAACCCAATCTTTAAATCAACACCAATAAAACAGAAAATAAACCCAATCTTTAAATCAACACCAATAAAACAGAAAATAAACCCAATCTTTAAATCAACACCAATAAAAGAGAAAATAACCCAATCTTTAAATCAACACCAATAAAGAAAATAAACCCAATCTTTAAATCAACACCAATAAAACAGAAAATAAACCCAATCTTTAAATCAACACCAATAAAACAGAAAATAAACCCAATCTTTAAATCAACACCAATAAAAGAGAAAATAAACCCAATCTTTAAATCAACACCAATAAAAGAGAAAATAAACCCAATCTTTAAATCAACACCAATAAAACAGAAAATAAACCCAATCTTTAAATCAACACCAATAAAAGAGAAAATAAACCCAATCTTTAAATCAACACCAATAAAAAGAAAATAAACCCAATCTTTAAATCAACACCGATAAAACAGAAAATAAACTCAATCTTTAAATCAACACCAATAAAACAGAAAATAAACCCAATCTTTAAATCAACACCAATAAAAGAGAAAATAAACCCAATCTTTAAATCAACACCAATAAAGAGAAAATAAACCCAATCTTTAAATCAACACCAAAAAAAGGAAAATAAACCCAATCTTTAAATCAACACCAAAAAAAGAGAAAATAAACCCAATCTTTAAATCAACACCAATAAAAGGAAAATAAACCCTATCTTTAAATCAACACCAATAAAAGAGAAAATAAACCCAATCTTTAAATCAACACCAATAAAAGAGAAAATAAACCAATCTTTAAATCAACACCAAAAACAGAAAATAAACCCAATCTTTAAATCAACACCAATAAAAGAGAAAATAAACCCAATCTTTAAATCAACACCAATAAAAGAGAAAATAAACCCAATCTTTAAATCAACACCAATAAAACAGAAAATAAACCCAATCTTTAAATCAACACCAATAAAACAGAAAATAAACCCAATCTTTAAATCAACACCAATAAAAGAGAAAATAAACCCAATCTTTAAATCAACACCAATAAGAGAAAATAAACCCAATCTTTAAATCAACACCAATAAAACAGAAAATAAACCCAATCTTTAAATCAACACCAATAAAAGAGAAAATAAACCCAATCTTTAAATCAACACCAATAAAACAGAAAATAAACCCAATCTTTAAATCAACACCAATAAAAGAGAAAATAAACCCAATCTTTAAATCAACACCAATAAAACAGAAAATAAACCCAATCTTTAAATCAACACCAATAAAAGAGAAAATAAACCCAATCTTTAAATAAACACCAATAAAACAGAAAATAAACCCAATCTTTAAATCAACACCAATAAAACAGAAAATAAACCCAATCTTTAAATCAACACCAATAAAACAGAAAATAAACCCAATCTTTAAATCAACACCGATAAAACAGAAAATAAACTCAATCTTTAAATCAACACCAATAAAACAGAAAATAAACCCAATCTTTAAATCAACACCAATAAAAGAGAAAATAAACCCAATCTTTAAATCAACACCAATAAGAGAAAATAAACCCAATCTTTAAATCAACACCAAAAAAAGGAAAATAAACCCAATCCTTAAATCAACACCAAAAAAAGGAAAATAAACCCAATCTTTAAATCAACACCAAAAAAAGGAAAATAAACCCAATCTTTAAATCAACACCAATAAAACAGAAAATAAACCCAATCTTTAAATCAACACCAATAAGAGAAAATAAACCCAATCTTTAAATCAACACCAATAAAACAGAAAATAAACCCAATCTTTAAATCAACACCAATAAAAGAGAAAATAAACCCAATCTTTAAATCAACACCAATAAAAGAGAAAATAAACCCAATCTTTAAATCAACACCAATAAAAGAGAAAATAAACCCTCTCTTTAAATCAACACCAATAAAAGAGAAAATAAACCCAATCTTTAAATCAACACCAATAACAGAGAAAATAAACCCAATCTTTAAATCAACACCAATAAAAGAGAAAATATACCTAATCTTTAAATCAACACCAATAAAAAGAAAATAAACCAATCTTTAAATCAACACCAATAAAACAGAAAATAAACCCAATCTTTAAATCAACACCGATAAAAGATAAAATAAACCCATCTTTAAATCAACACCAATAAAACAGAAATAAACCCAATCTTTAAATCAACACCAATAAAAGAGAAAATAAACCCAATCTTTAAATCAACACCAATAAAAAGGAAAATAAACCAATCTTTAAATCAACACCAATAAAAGAGAAAATAAACCCAATCTTTAAATCAACACCAATAAAAGGAAAATAAACCCAATCTTTAAATCAACACCAATAAAAGAGAAAATAAACCCAATCTTTAAATCAACACCAATAAAAGAGAAAATAAACCCAATCTTTAAATCAACACCAATAAAAGAGAAAATAAACCCAATCTTTAAATCAACACCAATAAAAGAGAAAATAAACCCAATCTTTAAATCAACACCAATAAAAGAGAAAATAAACCCAATCTTTAAATCAACACCAATAAAACAGAAAATAAACCCAATCTTTAAATCAACACCAATAAAACAGAAAATAAACCCAATCTTTAAATCAACACCAATAAAAGAGAAAATAAACCCTATCTTTAAATCAACACCAATAAAAGAGAAAATAAACCCTATCTTTAAATCAACACCAATAAAACAGAAAATAAACCCAATCTTTATATCAACACCAATAAAAGAGAAAATAAACCCAATCTTTAAATCAACACCAATAAAAGAGAAAATAAACCCAATCTTTAAATCAACACCAATAAAACAGAAAATAAACCCAATCTTTAAATCAACACCAATAAAAGGAAAATAAACCCAATCTTTAAATCAACACCAATAAAAGAGAAAATAAACCCAATCTTTAAATCAACACCAATAAAACAGAAAATAAACCCTATCTTTAAATCAACACCAATAAAAGAGAAAATAAACCCAATCTTTAAATCAACACCAATAAAACAGAAAATAAACCCAATCTTTAAATCAACACCAATAAAACAGAAAATAAACCCAATCTTTAAATCAACACCAATAAAAGATAAAATAAACCTAATCTTTAAATCAACACCAATAAAAGGAAAATAAACCCAAATCTTTAAATCAACACCAATAAAACAGAAAATAAACCCAATCTTTAAATCAACACCAATAAAACAGAAAATAAACCCAATCTTTAAATCAACACCAATAAAAGATAAAATAAACCCTATCTTTAAATCAACACCAATAAAACAGAAAATAAACCCAATCTTTAAATCAACACCAATAAAACAGAAATTAAACCTAATCTTTAAATCAACACCAATAAAACAGAAAATAAACCCAATCTTTAAATCAACACCAATAAAAGAGAAAATAAACCCAATCTTTAAATCAACACCAATAAAACAGAAAATAAAACCAATCTTTAAATCAACACCAATAAAACAGAAAATAAACCCAATCTTTAAATCAACACCAATAAAACAGAAAATAAACCCAATCTTTAAATCAACACCAATAAAAGAGAAAATAAACCCAATCTTTAAATCAACACCAATAAAAAGAAAATAAACCCATATCTTTAAATCAACACAATAAAAAGAAAATAAACCCAATCTTTAAATCAACACCAATAAAAGAGAAAATAAACCCAATCTTTAAATCAACACCAATAAAAGGAAAATAAACCCAATCTTTAAATCAACACCAATAAAACAGAAAATAAACCCAATCTTTAAATCAACACCAATAAAAGAGAAAATAAACCCAATCTTTAAATCAACACCAATAAAAGAGAAAATAAACCCAATCTTTAAATCAACACCAATAAAAGGAAAATAAACCCAATCTTTAAATCAACACCAATAAAATAGAAAATAAACCTAATCTTTAAATCAACACCAATAAAAGAGAAAATAAACCCTATCTTTAAATCAACACCAATAAAACAGAAAATAAACCCAATCTTTATATCAACACCAATAAAAGAGAAAATAAACCCAATCTTTAAATCAACACCAATAAAAGAGAAAATAAACCCAATCTTTAAATCAACACCAATAAAACAGAAAATAAACCCAATCTTTAAATCAACACCAATAAAAGAGAAAATAAACCCAATCTTTAAATCAACACCAATAAAAAAGAAAATAAACCCAATCTTTAAATCAACACCAATAAAAGAGAAAATAAACCCAATCTTTAAATCAACACCAATAAAAGAGAAAATAAACCCAATCTTTAAATCAACACCAATAAAAGAGAAAATAAACCCAATCTTTAAATCAACCCCAATAAAAGAGAAAATAAACCCAATCTTTAAATCAACACCAATAAAAGAGAAAATAAACCCAATCTTTAAATCAACACCAATAAAAGCAGAAAATAAACTAATCTTTAAATCAACACCAATAAAAGAGAAAATAAACCCAATCTTTAAAATCAACACCAATAAAAGAGAAATAAAACCCAATCTTTAAATCAACACCAATAAAAAGAAAATAAACCCAATCTTAAATCAACACCAATAAAAGAAAATAAACCCAAATCTTTAAATCAACACCAATAAAACAGAAAATAAACCCAATCTTTAAATCAACACCAATAAAAGGAAAATAAACCTAATCTTTAAATCAACACCAATAAAACAGAAAATAAACCCAATCTTTAAATCAACACCAATAAAACAGAAAATAAACCCAATCTTTAAATCAACACCAATAAAACAGAAAATAAACCCAATCTTTAAATCAACACCAATAAAAGAGAAAATAAACCCAATCTTTAAATCAACACCAATAAAACAGAAAATAAACCCAATCTTTAAATCAACACCAATAAAAGAGAAAATAAACCCAATCTTTAAATCAACACCAATAAAACAGAAAATAAACCCAATTTTTAAATCAACACCAATAAAACAGAAAATAAACCCAATTTTTAAATCAACACCAATAAAACAGAAAATAAACCCAATCTTTAAATCAACACCAATAAAACAGAAAATAAACCCAATCTTTAAATCAACACCAATAAAACAGAAAATAAACCCAATTTTAAATCAACACCAATAAAAGAGAAAATAAACCCAATCTTTAAATCAACACCAATAAAACAGAAAATAAACCCAATCTTTAAATCAACACCAATAAAAGGAAAATAAACCCAATCTTTAAATCAACACCAATAAAACAGAAAATAAACCCAATTTTAAATCAAACACCAATAAAACAGAAAAATAAACCCAATCTTAAATCAACACCAATAAAACAGAAAATAAACCCAATCTTTAAATCAACACCAATAAAACAGAAAATAAACCCAATCTTTAAATCAACACCAATAAAACAGAAAATAAACCCAATCTTTAAATCAACACCGATAAAAGGAAATAATCACGATCGATCGGTGACCTTGGAATGACCTTCAAGGTATTTCAAAGGTCATCACTGAATTACTTACACGATTTCCCATTAACCCCTTGAGAGACAGAACGTAATTTCCATTGTAATTTGACCACCATTAGATGATTTTTTATGAATATAAGTAATGTTTTTATAGATATGACCTGTTTAGTATCCTTGTCCACTAACTAATTTGGTATATTTAGTTACTTTTCGCAGTTTTATGGCTAACAAATAATTTCATATAGCAAAGAAAAGATCTGGGCGTGAAGGGGTTAATGCTACACAGACACCTTCACTGTAAATCACATGTCAAACAAGTTCTTTCATGCTAATGGTTTGACTTTGACAGTGACCTTGATGGTGATTTTCAAGGTCATTAACCCCTTCACGCCCAGATCTTTCCTTTGCTATAAAAAAAATGTCTGTTGTCGAGCCATAAAACCACGAAAAGCAACTAAATATATCAAATAAGTTAGTTGACAAGGATACTAAACAGGTCAGATCTATAAAATATTACTTATAGTCACTAAAAACCGTCTAATGGTAGTCATATTACAATAGAAATTACGTTCTGGGCCTCAAAGGGTAAATATTTCAGATTCATATGTTTTCTTACTATAGTCAATATAACTTTAATGGCAGTCTAGTGGAGTCGTCTGAGGCCTCCAATAGTATATATAATTTTTTTTTATTGTACAAAATTTACGTTAAAATTGCATCAATACGTGCTTATCTCTTTTGTGATGCGTTTTATAAATATCACAAAAGTTAAGCTCAATAATTTTAGTTAATATGTGGCAATAGCGCTTTCCTGAGCTGCCCCGCCCAGACTGCCTGTTTAAGCCCTTGAGACCCAGAACGTAATTTCCATTGTAATTTGGCTACCATTAGACGATTTTAATTAATTATAAGCAATATTTTATAGATATGACCTGTTTAGTACCTTTAGTAGTCCACAAGCTAATTTGGTACATTAATTTACTTTTCGTAATTTTATGGCTAACAACAGACGATTTTATAATTATAGCAAAGCAAAGATCTGGGCGTGAAGGGATTAAGCTGATCCGACTATAGGGGTCCAGTAACACCATAGCTGTGACTCGCATATTAATGAGCTATTAAAGCTTATATGTTTAACGACCCTTAACCCTTAGCAGTGACCTTGACCTTGGTCGGATGGTGCCCTTTTTCGAACCCGTCCGAAATAATTAACCCTTAAGTGCAGCTAGCAGGTTTCGTTACAATCCGTCGATCTGTTCTTGAGTTATCGTGTTTACAGACAGACAAACAGACACAGAGACGTGACGAAAACAGTACTCTCGTTTCCTTCGTGGACGGTCTTAGCCCCATGAGGCCCAGAACGTAATTTCCATTGTAATTTGGGTACCATTAGACCATTTTTAGTGAATATTAGCAATAGTTTTATATATATGACCTGTTTAGTATCCTTTCCACTAACTAATTTGGCATATTAAGTTACTTTTCGTAATTTTATGGTTCGACAACAGACAATTTTTTTATAGTCAAAGGAAAGATCTGAGCGTGAAGGGGTTAAGTACATGAGTTGCAGGTGAGTAGATTGCTATTCCCTTCTAAAAGCTTCCCTTGAACGAGCATAACTACCCTTCCTCACACATGCTCCCCTTATAGAGCATTACGTCGCCTTCCTTAACCCCTTCACGCCCAGATCTTTCCTTTGCTATAAAAAATGGTCTGTTGTTAGACATAAAATTACGTAAAGTAACTTAATATACAAAATTCGTTATTCGACAAAGATACTAAACAGGTCATAGCTATTAAATACTGCTTATAATCACTAGAAATCGTCTAATGGTACCCAAATTACAATGGAAATTACGTTGTGGGCCTCAAGGGGTTAAACCAAAAGGACCCTTAATTGAGGATAAGGATGAAAGGGTCATAGAAACCACGACAGGACCCACGAAACTGCAATTATTGATATTTTTTCATATTTTTTTCTCATTCTCTCACTCTTAAACTCTCTCTCTCTCTCTCTCTCTCTCTCTCTCTCTCTCTCTCTCTCTCTCTCTCTCTCTCTCTCTCTCTCTCTCTCTCTCTCTCTCTCTCTCTCTCTCTCTCTCTCTAGCTCAGCATCGTTTATGAAATTCTTGAAAACTTTTGAGCCTAAAATTTCTGAAGGCCTTCACGTAGCCGAGAGGTTCACAGCCCAGGCAGGAAAAGTGTGAAAGTGAGTGAGAGTGAAAGTGAAGCAGGGGAAACAATGTGAGAGGGGGTGAAGGTGTTAAGAATAGGAAAGGGTGAATATGAAAGCAAGAGATTATGAGTGGGTGTGTGAGTGAGTGAGTGTGAGTGAGTGTGAGTGAGTGAGTGAGTAAATGAGTGGTTAAAGGGATTACCTACATTATTAAGCATAGTGAAGAAGAGGAAGAAGATGAATGATAATTTGATGCGTGAGAAGGGAAGAGAAGAGAAGAAGAGAGCATTGTGTGTGATGGTGGTGATGGTGTTGATGATGGTGATAGTGGTGATGATGGTGATGATGGTGGTGGTGATGGTGATGATGGTGGTGGTGATGGTGATGATGGTGGTGATGGTGGTGATAGTGGTGATGATGGTGGTGATAGTGGTGTGATGGTGATGATGGTGATGGTGGTGATGATGGTGGTGATGGTGGTGATGGTGTTGATGGTGATGGTGATGGTGATGGTGGTGATGGTGGTGGTGATGGTGGTGATGTGTGGATGGTGATGGTGATGGTGATGGTGAAACTAAAGCACCACATTCCTCAGTAATTACCCAAAAGCTTGAAAACTCTCTCTCTCTCTCTCTCTCTCTCTCTCTCTCTTGTCTCTCTCTCTCTCTCCTCTCTCTCTCTCCTCTCTCTCTCTCTCTCTCTCTCTCTCTCTCTCTCTCTCTCTCAGATATACACACAAACACAAACATATACTAACAAACAGATAGATAGACAGACATATAGATAAGTTAATAGACAAGTAACTATAAAAAAAAACTAAGTAATTAAACAAACAAATAGACAAAAGCAAAAGATGATTCAATATTTGCAAAACAAAAAAATCTGCACTTCTTGAGAGAGAGAGAGGAGAGAGAGAGAGAGAGAGAGAGAGAGAGAGAGAGAGAGAGAGAGAGAGAGAGAGAGAGAGAGAGAGAGAGAGAGAGAGAGAGAGAGAGAGAGAGAGAGAGAGAGGAGAGAGAGAGAGAGAGAGAATAAGAATGAACGAGATCGAGCAGATAGGAGAGAGGAGAAGAGGAGGAGAGAGAGGAGAACGAGAGAAAACAATAAGGTGAGAAATGTCAAACGCAGCTTCTTGATACGAGCCGAATAAGGGGAGAGAGGAGGAGGAGGAGGAGGAGGAGGAGAGGAGGAGGGAAGAGGAGGAGGAGGAGGAGGGAGGAGGAGGAGGAGGAGGAGGAGTGAGGAGAGGAGGAGGAGGAGGAGGAGGAGGAGGAGGAGGAGGAGGAGGAGGAGGAGGAGGAGGAGGAGGTGGTTGGGCTTGATTTTATTTCCTGTTGAAAGAAGAGGAAGAACAGGTGAAAAACTGAAGAAAAAGAAGAAGAAGAAGAAGAAGAAGAAGAAGAAGAAGAAGAAGGAGAAGAAGAAGAAGAAGAAAAAGAAGAGGTAGAAGAATTAGAAGAAATAGAAGAAGAAGAAGAAGAAGAAGAAGAAGAAGAAGAAGAAGAAGAAGAAAAAAAGAAGAAGAAAAAGAAGAAGAAGAAGAAGATTAGGTAAGAACAGGAAAAATAATTAACAGCTCAATCAATGCAACACAAAATAAAACACAC
>JACEEZ010015558.1:149586-152086 GCA_016584305.1 Chionoecetes opilio | reverse complement strand
ATTTATTTCCTTTGTTTGGTTTATTTCCTTTGTTTTATTTATTTCCTTTGTTTTATTTATTTCCTTTGTTTTATTTATTTCCTTTGTTTTATTTATTTCCTTTGTTTTATTTATTTCCTTTGTTTGGTTTATTTCCTTTCCCCTTTCCTTTCCTTTTTCCTAATGTCTTTTTCTTTTCTTTCCTTCCATAATAATCGTTGCTTCCTTTCCTTCCCTAATCCTTATTCCTTTATTTCTATTCCTTTTCTAATGTTTATTTTTCACGTAATTCAATCATGTCGTCTTACCCTTTTTTTTATCTCTCCTTCTTCTTGTCCCTTTCTCCTTTTTTTTATCTCTCCTTCTTCTTGTCCCTTTCTCCTTTTTTTTATCTCTCCTTCTTGTTGTCCCTTTCTCCTTTTTTTTATCTCTCCTTCTTGTTGTCCCTTTCTCCTTTTTTTTATCTCTCCTTCTTGTTGTCCCTTTTTTCTTTTTTTTCTCTCCTTCTTGTTGTCCCTTTCTCCTTTTTTTTATCTCTCCTTCTTGTTGTCCCTTTCTCCTTTTTTTTATCTCTCCTTCTTGTTGTCCCTTTCTCCTTTTTCTCTCTACTTGTGTTCTTTCCTTCCTTTCCTTCGTCGTAAACCCTTTCTTCCTTCATATTTTGTCTATTCTCTCTTCCTTTCTATCTCCATATTCGTAAAAACTCTCCTGTTGTACTTGATATTTTCACTTTATTTTTCCACCCTTTGTACTTTCCTTCTCTTTTAAGCTAACTGTAATGGAACACCTGTTTTCCTGTTTCCCTTTAAATTTGCTCTTCTACTCCTCCTCCTCTTCCTCCATTATCAGCAACACTGTTTTCCTGTTTCCCTTTAAATTTGCTCTTCTATTCCTCCTCCTCGTCCTCCTCCATTATCAGCAACACTGTTTTCCTGTTTCCCTATAAATTTGCTCTTCTTTTCCTCCTCCTCGTCCTCCATTATCAGCAACACTGTTTTCCTGTTTCCCTTTAAATTTGCTCTTCCATTCCTCCTTCTCTTCCTCCATTATCAGCAACACTGTTTTCCTGTTTCCCTTTAAATTTGCTCTTCCATTCCTCCTTCTCGTCTTCCTCCATTATCAGCAACACTGTTTTCCTGTTTCCCTTTAAATTTGCTCTTCTATTCCTCCTTCTCGTCCTCCATTATCAGCAACACTGTTTTCCTGTTTCCCTTTAAATTTGCTCTTCCATTCCTCCTTCTCGTCTTCCTCCTTTATCAGCAACACTGTTTTCTGTTTTCCCTTTAATTTGCTCTTCTATTCCCCCTTTTCTCGTCTTCCTCCTTTTATCAGCAACACTGTTTTCCTGTTTCCCCTTTAAATTTGCTCTTCTATTCCTCCTTTCTCTTCCTTCATTATCAGCAACACTGTTTCCTGTTTCCCTTTAAATTTGCTCTTATATTCCCCCTTTTCCCCGTCCTCCATATCAGCAACACTGTTTCCTGTTTCCCTTTAAATTTGCTCTTCCATTCCTCCTCCTCGTCTTCCTCCATTACCCAGAAAACACTGTTTTCCTGTTTCCCTTTAAATTTGCTCTTCCATTCCTTTTCTCGTCTCCTCCATTATCAGCAACACTGGTTCCTGTTTCCCTTTAAATTTGCTCTTCCATTCCTCCTTCTCGTCTTCCTCCATTATCAGCAACACGGGTTTTCCTCTTTCCCTTTAATTTGCTCTTCTTTCCTCCTCCTCGTCCTCCATTATCAGGCAACACTGTTTTCCTGTTTCCTTTAAATTTGCTTTCTATTCCTCTTCTCGTCCCCCTCCTTTATCAGCAACACTGTTTTCCTGTTTCCCTTTAAATTTGTCTTTCTATTCCTCCTTCTCGTCCCTCCTCCTTTATCAGCAACACTGTTTTCCTTTTTCCCTTTAAATTTGCTCTTCTATTCCCTCCTCCTCTTCCTCCATTATCAGCAACACTGTTTTCCTGTTTCCCTTTAATTTGCTCTTCTATTCTTCCTCCTCGTCTTCCTCCATTATCAGCAACACTGTTTTCCTGTTTCCCTTTAAATTTGCTCTTCCATTCCTCCTTCTCGTCTTCCTCCATTATCAGCAACACTGTTTTCCTGTTTCCCTTTAAATTTGCTCTTCCATTCCTCCTTCTCGTCCTCCATTATCAGCAACACTGTGTTCCTGTTTCCCTTTAAATTTGCTCTTCCATTCCTCCTTCTCGTCTTCCTCCATTATCAGCAACACTGTTTTCCTGTTTCCCTTTAATTGCTCTTCTTTTCCTCCTCCTCGTCTTCCTCCATTATCAGCAACACTTTTTTCCTGTGTCCCTTTAAATTTGCTCTTCTATTCCTCCTCCTCGTCCTCCATTATCAGCAACACTGTTTTCCTGTTTCCCTTTAAATTTGCTCTTCTATTCCTCCTCCTCGTCTTCCTCCATTATCAGCAACACTGTTTTCCTGTTTCCCTTTAAATTTGCTCTTCCATTCCTCCTTCTCGTCTTCCTCCATTTCAGCAACACTGTTTTCCTCTTTCC
>JACEEZ010015558.1:137086-144586 GCA_016584305.1 Chionoecetes opilio | reverse complement strand
CTGTATGTCTGTTTGTCTGTCTGTCTGTCTGTCTGTCTGTCTGTCTGTCTGTCTGTCTGTCTGTCTGTACGTCTGTCTGTCTGTCTGTCTGTCTGTATGTATGTCTGTTTGTCAGTCTGTATGTCTGTTTGCCTGTCTGTATGTCTGTTTGTCTGTCTGTTTGTCTGTCTGTATGTCTGTTTGTCTGTCTGTATGTCTGTTTGTCTGTCTGTCTGTCATCCCTAAAAGAACATTAATGATAGCGCTGTGTTTGATAATGTCTGTTGGAAAAATAATAAAGATACAACATTCTAGTTTGTAGTTGTGTAGTTAGTTGTCGTATGTAGTGTAGTCAGTAGTATGTGTTGTAGTCGTAGTCGTAGTCGTTGTTAGTCGTCGTCGTCTAGTAGTCAGTAGTCGTCAGTGTAGTCTGTAGTAGTTAGTGTATGTGTATGTAGTAGTACGTCAGTAGTCGTATTGTTGTCTAGTATGTGTTGTCTGTCTAGTAGTCTAGTAGTCGCGTATGTAGTAGTATAGTCTGTTAGTCTTAGTAGTAGTATCTAAAGAGACAGTAAAGATAGTAGTGAGTATAGTAAGTAGTGAAAAAAGATAAGATAACTAGTATAGTAGTAAGTATAGTAGTAGTAGTAGTAGAGTAGTAGTAGTAGTAGTAGTAGTATAGTAGCAGTAGTAGTAGTAGTAGTAGAGTAGTAGATAGTAGTAGTATGTAGCACAGTAATAGTAGTAGTAGAGTAGAGTAGGTAGTATAGTTAGCAGTTAGTTAGTAGTATAGTAGTAATACAATAATAGTAGAGTCAGTAGAGTAGATAAAATAGTAGTATTAGTAGTAATGATTAATAATGATGATGATAATAAAATAATAATATAATATATAATAATAATAAAAATGCATGATATAATAATATAATAATAATTAGATAATAATAATAATAGTAATAATAATAATAATAACAATGATAATAACAACAATAACAGCGTGCTAGGTAAGGGAGCAACAACCCGGCGCGTGATCTCAGTGTTTGTCGCGGGACTTGAGGCAAAAATTTCCTTCTGCTCTGCCATGAAGGAGCTGAGGAAACTTTACACGTATCAGACAGGGATTAGGAGGAGGAGGAGGAGGAGGAGGTGGAGGAGGAGGAGGAGAGGAGGAGGAGGAGGAGGAGGAGGAGGAGGTGCAGAAGTAAATCTTAAAGGATATTGAGATGTGGGAGGAGGAGGATAAGGAGAAGAAACTGATGTCGAAGAAGAAGAAAAAGAAGAAGAAATATGAATAGAGCTGAAGCAAAAGAAGAAATGAAAAGAAAGTTGGAAAAGAAAAGAAATAAGGAAGGAGGAGAAAGATAAAATAATGACGAAGAGGAAATAACAAAGAAAATAAAAAAGCAGAAAAAAGAAAGACGAAAAAACGAAAAAAAAGCAAAATAGACCAAAAAAGTGAAACAAACTATAAAAAAAAAAAACGAAACCCAAAAAAATACATAAAAATGCGAACCCCAAAAAAAAGGAAACCAGAAAACCAAAAGTCAAAAAAGACTAAAGACTTAAACCAAAAAAACGCACGAAAGGAGAGAGGGATTAAGTCAAAAAAAAAAAAAAAAAAAAAAAAAAAAAAAAAAAAAAGAAAAGATATATATTATATAGTGTGAGGATAACGTGAAAATATGCAGACAGAAAAGGGAGATAAGGTACTATGGCAAGGGGGAAAAAAAATAGGGACGATAAAAATAGAGCTGAGAAGATGATAAAAACAGAAAGTGGTCATAGCTTTTAGGAGTGACGAAGATGTGGAGAAAAAAAAAAAAAAAAAAAAATATATATATAAGGAAACTAATGCCTCTCCAGTAAAATGATAAATATAATAATTAAAATCAAGGATACACTTAGATATTCTGATAACGCATAGAAAACGGAGAACTAATAACAAGAATAACACAGAAAATAAGGGAAAAATGACAAGTAAATGAGAGGAAGGGACAAAAAAATGTAGGTATCAAGGAAGAAGATGGAAAATGTGAAGGAAAATATGAAAGATAGAAGGAGGTGATAACAAAGGAGGAGGGGAGGAGGAGGAGGAAGGAAGGAGGAGAGAAGAACGTAAAGAGGAAGAGTAGTGAGAGGAGGGAAGAAGTGGGTAGGGAGGAGGGAAGGAGGTAGAAAGGAGGAGGAGGAGGAGGAGGAGGAGGAGGAGGAGGAGGAAGGAAAAGAGGAGGAAGGGGGGAAGGAGGAGGAGGAGGAGGAGAGGAGGAGGAGGAGGAGGAGGAGGAGCAGAGGAGGAGGATGGAGCGAGGAGGAGGAGGAGGAGGAGATAGGAGCGATGAGGAGGAGGAGAGGAGGAGGAGGAGGAGGAGGGAGGAGGAGGATAGGAGGAGGAGGAGAGGAGGGTTTTAGCCAGCTACGTGAAGTGAGTGAGATGTGATTTACATAATAAAGCTATAAGTCACAAAACTTGGTGTGTCCTCCTCCTCCTCCTCCTCCACTATTTTCCACCTCTCACTCTCCTCTCCTCCTCCTCCTCCTCCTCCTCCTCCTCCTCTTTTCCCCTCCTCCTCCTCCTCCTCCTCCTCCTCCTCCTCCTCCTCCTCCTCTCCTCCTCCTCCTCCTCCCTCCTCCTCCTCCTCTATTTTCCACCTCTCCTGTCCATCTCTCTTCCTTCTCCTGCTCCTCCTCCTCCTCTTCTTTCTCTCCCTGAAATTCTGCTTATGATAACTAGATAGATAGAATAAAAATAGATAGATTGATAGATAAACAAAAAAACACATGCATAGAAAAATTGATGGATGAAAAATAATAAACAGACAGAGAATAATAATTGAACTGATCAATAGAGAATTAAACAGACAGATAGACAGACAGATAGACAGATAAAACTATACAGACAGACAGACAGACAGACAGACAGACTAATACTCCCTAGAATTAACACAAATTGAACGAAAAAAAACTTCTTGCCATTTTTTCATTTTCTGATTGCCTGAATTCCTGTCTGTCTGTCTGTCTGTCTGTCTGTCTGTCTGTCTGTCTGTCTGTCTGTCTGTCTGTCTGTCTGTCTGTCTGTCCGTGATGGAAGAAGAAAGGGAAGGAGAAACAGAGATAAGTCAACCGAAAAGAAAGAAGGAAGGAAGGAAAGAAGGAGGAAGGGAAGGAAGAAGAAGGATGGGAGGAGAAGAAGAATAAAGAAGAGGAAGAAATGAGGCGTGTTAGGAGTGATGAGAGAGAGAGAGAGAGAGAGAGAGAGAGAGAGAGAGAGGAGAGAGAGAGAGAGAGAAGAGAGAGGAGAGAGAGAGTGAGAGAGAGAGAGAGAGAGAGAGAGAGAGGAAGAGAGAGAGAGAAACATTAGTACAGAGGATTACAAGAGAGAGAGAGGAGAGAGATAGAGAGAGAAGGGAGAGAGAGAGGAGAGAGAAAGGGAGAGCAGGAGAGAGAGAGAGAGAAGAGAGATGAGAGAAGAGAGAGAAGAGAGGAGAGAAGGAGAAGAGAGAGAGAGACACATATAAAGTCAGAAGGACACAGAGTAGAGAGAGAGAGAGAGAGAGAGAGAGGAGAGGAGAGAGAGAGAGAGAGAGAGAGAGAGAGAGAGAGAGAGAGACACACACACACACACACATAAAGTCAACAGAAGGATTAAAAGGAGAGAGAAGGAATCGTCTGACCATGAAATTAGATCCAGAACTTTGATTGTTTCTCCAGGGAGTAAATGACTGCAACATCAGGTTTCGGGCAGAGATAAGGAAGTCCCCTGACAGCGGTATCAGGCGTGGCGTTGAGGTATAGGGTGGGTGTAAGGCGAGAGACGGAAGCCCATCCCCCCTGAGTAAGATAAACGCGATACGAACGTCTAACTTAGCCATATTTTTTCTTCTAGTGTTATACTTTTAAAGGCAAGGAATCTGGTGCCTATCTTTCATGTATGGGGATTACATGCGACGTTTTTTGCCGGCTTCATCAATCACTATCCTAAATGGCTCTCTCATCAATGCCCAGCCCTCTCATCAATGCCCCGTCCCTCTCATCAATGCCCCGTCCCTCTCATCAATGCCCAGCCCTCTCATCAATGCCCCGACCCTCTCATCAATGCCCCGACCCTCTCATCAATGCCCTGGCCCTCTCATCAATGCCCCGTCCCTCTCATCAATGCCCGCCCTCTCATCAATGCCCCGTCCCTCTCATCAATGCCCCGTCCCTCTCATCAATGCCCCGTCCCACTCATCAATGCCCCGCTCACTCCTCATCATTAATGCCCCGCATCACCCTCTCATCAATGCCCCGTCCCTCTCATCAATGCCCCGTCCCTCTCATCAATGCCCCGCCCACTCATCAATGCCCCGTCACTCTCATCAATGCCCAGGCTCTCTCATCAATACTCCGCCCCTCTCATCAATGCCCCGCCCCTCTCATCAATGCCTCGCCCCTCTCATCAATGCCCCAGCCCTCTCTTTCATCAATGCG
The DNA here is from genome assembly GCA_016584305.1 of Chionoecetes opilio. Lineage (NCBI taxonomy): Eukaryota > Metazoa > Arthropoda > Malacostraca > Decapoda > Majidae > Chionoecetes > Chionoecetes opilio. The sequence goes on along the minus strand of JACEEZ010015558.1, from coordinate 140,140 downwards.
TCGTCCTTCTCATATAAATATTCACTCCATAACAAAAATCCAAAAAATAGGAAAACAAATATACAATTTCAAACATAAACAAATATTTCTAAAGCCTCTCTTCCGTTCACTTTTTGACCTCCTCCTCCCCTTACCACCTTCCTTCCTTTGCTTCCCTTTCTCTTGTGTCCTATGCATGTACCGGGTAAAAGGGAAGGGTAAAAGGGGAGGGGTAAATGGGAGGGCCTCGGGGTGTTTCCAGCTAGTCCCATGATCTCCATATGAAAGAGAGTGACAAAGGGTTCGCCGCCGCGCTCTCTCGGCTAAACAAAAGAGGCGGAGTTGGTGGCACTGAGTACAACTTTGCCTTTTTACAACTCGTGTTTCCTCTGATGTAGGACAAAAAAAGGGCGAAAGAGGATGAAAAAGGGCTGATATACAAGCCATTCTTTTACGACAAATAGAAACAGAACATTAATGCTGATGATAATAGTTATAAAAAAAAGGGTAGAACTAGATATAGGAAAAGTGAAACATAGACAACACATGTTTTTACGATAACTAGACTAAGACTATTAACCCTTCACGCCCAGATCTTTCCTTGGCTATATGAAATTGTCTGTTGTTACTGTCTTGTTAGTCATAAAATAACGAAAGATTGCTTAATATGCCAAATTAGCTAGTGGAGAAGGGTACTAAACAGGTCATAGCTATCTAAATTATAATGGAAATAACGTTCTGGGCGTGAAGGGGTTAATGAAATGATAATAGTAATGCTAACAATGGTGGTTATGATGATAATATTGATGATACTGATAACAATAATGATGATAATAACAATAATTTAACGAGAATAATGATAGTAACAATGATAATAATGATTAATAACAATAATATAACGAGATAATGATAGTAACAATGATAATAATGATAATAATAATGATGGAAATGCAGAATGTTATATATGGTATAATGAAAAAAAGGTTGTTTGTTACTATATATAATTTTTCTTCTAGGTCAAAATATAAAAGAACTTATCTATGAACTAAAAATCCATCATAAACACTCCAAAACTCGAAAAGCAGCCACGAAACGCAATTGCAGAACCCCCCCTTCCCAAAATTCCCCCCCCCAAAAAAAGGGAGGAAGAAAACGGAAAGAAAAATCACCCCCCCCCCCAAAAAAAAAACTAAAAAAAAATCACATTCCTCTTCCAAAATCTGAAATTAATCATAGCGGCCGATATATGAAAAGGCGAGAAAAAAAGATGCTAAAAAAAGAAATTTGGGGTTGAAAGCAGATTTCGTGTTGACATCTTTTTGACGAGAGAGCGAGAGAGAGAGAGAGAGAGAGAGAGAGAGCGAGAGAGAGGAGAGAGGAGAGAGAGAGAGAGAGATAGGAGTAGAGAGAGGGAGAGAGCGAGAGAGAGAGAGAGAGGAGAGAGCTCATTCAAGAGCTCTGCCATGTCAATTTTTATATTTTATTAATCATGATGTATACGTTTAATTGGGCAAATAAGTGTTTTTTGACTTTGACTTTGAGAGAGAGAGAGAGAGGAGAGAGAGAGAGAGAGATAGAGAGAGGGGAGAGAGGAGAGACTAGAGAAGTAGAGAGAGAGAGAGTGAGAGAGAGAGAGAGAGAGAGAGAGAGAAGAGAGAGAGAGAGGAGAGAGAGAAGGGGGGAGTAACATCACGAAGGCTCACGGGCGGGCCACTCAATTACCTGTATTCACCTCTCATTAGCCGCAACACCTGTCTTGCATACGCTATCACCTTCCTCCCGCCTCACAGCCTTTCCATAAATCCTTCTCGCCACAAACCAAATTACACCGCGGGAATTTCTTTTAGTTAATTTCTCTCTCTCTCTCTCTCTCTTCTCTCTCTCTCTCTCTCTCTCTTTTTCCCCCCCACTTTTTTTCCCTTTCCCCCCTTTTTCCCCCTCCACCCCCTTTTTTTTTTTTACATTCTTTTATTTTTTCCCAATTTTTGAAATTTTTTTTTTTTTTTCCTTTTTTTTGTTTTTTTTTTTTTTTTCCCCTGTTTTTTTCCCTTTCCCAACCTGTATTTTTCCCCCCCCCCGTATTTTCTTCCCCCCCTGTTTTTCCCCCACACACCTTTTTTTTTCCCCCCAAAACCCCTTTTTTTTTTTTCCCACCCCTTTTTTTTTTCCCTTCCCCCAAAAATTTTTATTCCCCTTTTTTTCCCCCACCCTTTTTTTCCCTTTTTTTTTTTTTCAAAACACTGTTTTTCCTTTCAACACCCTGTATTTTCCCCCTCCCCCTTTTTTTCCCTCCCCCTTTTTTTTTTTTTTTTTTTCCCCCTCCTGTATTTTTTTTCTTTTTTCCCCCCCCCTTTTTTTTTTTTTTTCCTTTTTTTTTTCCCCTCCCCCCTTTTTTCCCCCCCCCCCTTTTTTTTTTCCCCCCCCCCCTTTTTTTTTTTCCCCCCCCCGTTTTTTTTTTTTTTTTTTTTTTTTTTTTTTTTTCCCTCCCCCCTGTTTTTTTTTCCCTCCTTTTTTTTTCCCCCCTTTTTTTTTTCCCCCCCACAACCTGTTTTTCCCCCTTTTTTTTTTTTCCCTCCACACACCTGTTTTTTTCCCCTCCCCCTTTTTTTCCTCCACCCCGGTTTTCCTCCCCCTTGTATTTTCCCCTCCACACCCCTGTTTTTCCCCCAACCCTTTTTTTTTCCCTGTATTCCCAACCGTTTTTCCCCCTTTTTTTTCCCACAACCTGTTTTTCCCCCCTGTATTTTCCCCCCACAACCGTATTTTCCCCCCCCGTTTTCCACCTATTTTCCTCCCACCAGATTTTCCACATACTGATCCACACTTTTGCCAACCTTTTTTAAACTGTTTTTCCCACATACTGTTATTTCCCTCCACAAACTTTTCCACCACACCTTTTCCCCCTCCACAACTTATTTCCTCTCCCACACCTATTTCCCTTCCCTTTTTTCCTTCATACGTCTTTCCCCCACACCCAATTTCCCCCTTCCCTTTTTTTCCTCTCCTCTGTTTTCTCTCTCTCCTCTTTTCTTCTCTCTCCCTTTTTTCTCTCCTCTTTTTTCTCCCTCCACAACC
>JACEEZ010015558.1:102500-113579 GCA_016584305.1 Chionoecetes opilio | reverse complement strand
TAAAAAATTAAAAGAATCATAACATTTCATAGGAAAATATACAGAAAAGTAGTAAGTAGTAGTAGTAGTAGTAGTAGTAGTAGTAGTAGTAGTAGTAGTAGTAGCAGTAAAAGTAGTGTTTCAGTGGTAGAAGAAGTCAAAGATATTCTAATTTGTATAGTACGTATATCCATGCATTCAACAATAATAATGATAGCAATAATAATAATAAAACTATCCATTCATTAAGAAATATTAACTTACACAAAATACAAGCAAATCAGGAATGCAAGATGAAAGGAAAGGAAAAAAATGAAGGAAGAAAGAAAAGGAGATGGGAAAATCGTAAGAAGAGAGAAGTAATAAAGAAGAAAGATTGGTGAACTTACAGTAGAAAAGAAATATAAGTAATGATTCTGTACTATCATGATATTAGTGAGTATGACAGGAGGGGGAGGTGGAGGAGGAGGAGGAGGAGGAGGAGGAGGAGGAGGAGGAGGAGGAGGAAGAAAAAAGATTAATATGTGAGTTCAGCACTCACTTGAAAATGTTGTTGAGTAGTAAGGATATTGGACTCTCTCTCTCTCTCTCTCTCTCTCTCTCTCTCTCTCTCTCTCTCTCTCTCTCTCTCTCTCTCTCTCTCTCTCTCTCTCTCTCTCTCTCTCTCTCTCTCTCTCTCTCTCTCTCTCTCTCTCTCTCTCTCTACTCAGTGTGTCTCCATTTATCTCCTCATGTCTGTCGGTCTGTCTGTTTCACTTTACCCCATAATTTCTTGCTCTCTCTCTCTCTCTCTCTCTCTCTCTCTCTCTCTCTCTCTCTTCTCTCTCATCTCTCTCGTCTCTCTCTCTCTCTCTCTCTCTCTCTCATCTCTCTCTCCTCTCTCTCTCTCTCGCACTCTTTCTCCCTCATGTCAGCCATACCACACTCTCTCTCAACCTCTTGAAAATAACCTCCTTTTCAACCCGATTTAAATACCTATTTCAAATCAACCTCACTTTTGACCTTCTGTTAATCTTCCATCAACTCAAACCCATAATTCAACCTCATTTAACCTTCACAAACCTTTTTTTTAGCAATTTTTATACCAATCTATCAACTTCTTTTTACTGCCTCTTCCCAAAACCTCTTTTATAACCATTCTAATACAAAAATACGTCTCATCAATTCACCTTATAAAACAATTTACGATACTCTACCAAAACTTGTCTCAATATCACTCCTCTTTCCCTTGTCAAATAAACCTTAAAAACTATAGGAGTTCCACCCACGCACTTAACAATCTCTTATCCCCTTTACGTAACCATTCTAATACAAAAATACGTCTCATCAATTCACCTTATAAACCAATTTACGATACTACCAAAACTTGTCTCTATATCACTCACCATTACCTTGTCAAATAAACCTTAAAATCTATAGGAGTTCCACCCACGCACTCAACAACCTCTTATCTCCTTTACGTAACCCTTCCTCCTCCTCCTACAATATCACCTGGGGAATACCTATGAATCACGTCCTTAATTAACCCAAACTACACAAGGGGGGAGAATCGGTGTGCCTGTGTCCCTCTATAGCTCGTATCCTGCGATTATTGGCCACTATGCTACACACATTCTCAGACGGCTGGCACAAAATTTGGTATTCAATTTACAGTCTATTACGTATGTGTTGAATGACACTGTTGGGGAAGGTGGGCGGGGGGTCTGTGCCTAAGATACGTGGTGTGTTAAGGAAGGACGGAAGGTAGGAAGGAAGGAAGGAAGGAAGGAAGGGGGAGGGGTCTGTGCCTAAGATACGTGAGGTGTTAAGGAAGGACGGAAGGAAGGAAGGAAGGAAGGAAGGAAGGAAGGAAGGAAGGGAGGAAAGATGGACGAAAGGAAGGAAGGATGGAAGGAAGGATGGAGGGAAGTGAGGAAGAAAGGAAGGAAGGGAAGGAAGGAAGGATGGAAGTTAGGAATGAAGGAAGACATGAAGGAAGGGAGGAATGAAGGAAGACATGAAGGAAGGGAAGGAAGGAAGGATGGAAGGTAGGAATGAAGGAAGACATGAAGGAAGGAAGGAAGGAAGGAAGTATGGTGGATGGAAGGAGGAAAAGAAGGATGGAAGGAAGGAAGGAAGGAGAGTATGGTGGATAGAAGAAAGGGAGGAAGGAAGAAAGGAAGGAAGGTAAGAAGTGAGTGATTCAATGTGTGTGTGTGTGTTGTATGTGTGTGTGTGTGTGTGTGTGTGTGTGTGTGTGTGTGTGTGTGTGTGTGTGTGTGTGTGTGTGTGTGTGTGTGTATGTGTGTGTGTGTGTGTGTGTGTGTGTTTCGAACTAACTCTCTGTCTCTTTCTCTCTCTCTCATCTACATGCTTTACAGTTCCATTTGTCAGCCTTTTATTCGCATCTCCCTCTCTCCTCTCCTCTCATTCTCCTCGTGTATTCATCTCATAAAATCTTAGTATTCCTCTTGGCTTTAATGTCCTTCTTCCTCTTCCCTTTGCCTCTCCTCTCTCTTCCTTTCCCTCCTCTCCCTAAGGTGTTGTCATTGTCCCTCTTCATCATCTCTTTCCTCCTTCCTTCCTTCCTTCCTTGCCTTTTTATCACAGGGTATTATATTCGGGAAATATTGTATCGCTTTGTTGAACTGGATCTAGATTTTGTGTTAGTAATATTGTCATTATTGTTACTGCATGTTATTATTATATTTTTGGCTGCTCTTATTTATTTTGGTCATTGTTATTATTGGTGCTCTCATAAATTATGCTTTATATATAATAATGATGATTTTGATAATGATGATGATTTCGACAATGATGAGAATAATGATACGAATAATAATGAGAATGGAAATAATGATAGAACAAAATAAGAACATACAGAAGAACAAGGAAAAAAAATGCAGAACAAAACCAATATAGATATAGTAACAAGTGTTCACATTTTGCTTTCATGAGAATTACTTGAAATAAATAAAACCATAACAGTTGGTAATATTTGACTTGAAGCTCCATACCATTAACACCCTCCACCTCCTCCTCCTCCTTCTCCTCCTCCTCCTCCTCCTCCTCTTCCTCCCCCTCCTCCTCCTCCTCCTCCTTCTCCTCCTCCTCCTCCTCCTCCTCCTCCTCTTCTCATCCCTCTACAATTACTTTCTTCTTCTCTCTTATCGTCCGTCAGGGTGGCAAGGTTGGTAGAGACGTGAGCTCGCAATGTGCAGCGTCCCTGTGCATTCGGTCACCGGTTCGAGTCCACCTACTTCGTGCTGACGTGGCGGCCCTTTGTATAGTCAATAACCTTGTAGTTGGTACTTGCACAGTGTCTAGATAGGATGAAAATCTTATCTTATCTTCTCTCTTATCTACCATTTCTTCTCCGCCTTCACTTTCACCTCCTTTTCTATTTCCTGTTTCTTCCTTTTCCCTTCTTTTTTTTTCCTTTTCCTTCCTTTTTTTCTTTGCTTCTCTCCTTCCTCTCTTTTTTCAGCAGGTTATTTTCTCTCTCTCTCTCCTCTTCCCTGCTTTCTCCCTCTTCATCGTCTATGTCTTCTTTATTCCTCTCCTCATTTCCCTTTCCTCCCTTCTCCTTCTCTCATTTGCCTTTCGTTCTTTCTCTTTGTCGTAGAAAATTAACTAGCCTCGGTGATTAAGGAAGTATTCGTTACATAAAACCCTTCAATAAACAGTGCCTTGCAGGGAGGTGGAGGTATAATGTATATGTATCTGATAGAGGGTTTAGGGAAGGTCATTTAGGGTTAATTTCTGAACATTATGAAGACTGGCTCGGTTTCTTAGTATTGAGTTGTGTTTTTGAATCTCCTATAAGGGTTCGAATCCCCCTTTCTATATGGGATATTATTTTGTATTACTTTCATTCTGTTTATATTTTTTTCTCTCCGGAATTTTTTTGTACGTCAATGTCTTTTGCAGGCTTTGTTTTCATCTGGAATCCTGCCATTCTTTTGCCTGTCATTAGGTCTTCGTTTGATTAGGTTTATTTCAATCATCTCTTTTACTAAACTATTTATCTACTTGAGTTTTTTTTCCTATAACATGTAAATTGGTGTTCCTATATATGTGTGTTGTGTATGTGGCAGAGGCGGACAATTCCGCAAACCGCAACTTCCGCAATTGCGGAAGTCCAAATTCGTTTACAGATTTGCGGACGACTAAAAAAATGCGGATTTGCGCTTGCGGATGTACTTCCGCGTCGCACCTGCCAAGAAGCGTGTCAAGGCTTGGCGTCAAGGAGTCTCACGGGATGATTCACGAGAACAGGTCCAGCAATCGTGGTAGGAAGACTGGGACGCTATCCACAAACTGCAGAAAGACCTTCCCAACGTGCACGTGACGGTGCTCCTTCCCCAGGATCGCACCGCCAAGCACGTCAGCCTCGAGGGCCCAAAGAGTGAGGTGGCCGCCGCCGCCAAGGACATCACCGACCGCCTGGAGGTTATCGAGGCACAGTTGCGTGAGGCCGCAAAGCGTCGCAAGGGGAACAGAGTCAAAGTGATGGTGGAAGTGGCACCTAACACACGGCGCCACCTGGTGGGCCCCGGGGGCGAGGAGCTCATCAGGCTGGCTCAGAAGTACCCCAGCGTGAGGGTATCGGTGCCCCCCGCCACCAACACTCACTGCCGTCACGTCAGAGTCGTGGGCCCGCCCGCCGAGGTGGCCGCCGTCGAGGCCTACCTCGAGGACCGATTGCAGGCGGTGGAGAGGCGGCGACAGTTTTTGAGGGAATGGAGACAACAGCACCGCCAATATCGCAAGGCGGCGGCCAAGGAGCGAGGAAGTTATCTCTTATGAGTACTTAATCAATCAATTGCTTAAGCTATTAGAATGATTTATGTCCAGCATTTCTTCGTTTTCTTTCATGCTTTGCACCCTCAACATTTTCCGTTGCAGCTGTGCACTAAAACATAACAGTAATCACTGATCATAAATATTCACAATTGTTTTCTTGTTTTCATTGTGTCCTCAACGTAAGCCCTTCCATCTTAGGTTTATCCTTGGGAGTATTTTTTTAAATCTCGGGATTCCGAGAAAAAAAACTTATTTCTTTTACCTGGGATCCTGGGACTTCCTGGGCCCGGCTGGAATACCATTTAAAAGAAAAATATGCACAATATAGATACTGCATTGCCATAGTAATACATTGAAGGAGAGTAACAGTGTATGTAGTAACAAGTAAGGCTGTGTAGTGTATGTGTGTGTGTGTGTGTGTGTGTGTGTGTGTGTGTGTGTGTGTGTGTGTGTGTGTGTGTGTGTGTGTGTGTGTGTGTGTGTGTGTGTTGTGTGTGTGTGTGTGTGTGTGTGTGTGTGTGTGTGTGTGGTGTTGTGTGTGTGTGTGTGTGTGTGTGTGTGTGTCAGAACCATCCTCTTAGTTGAGATCTCTTCGATGACAAGTTAGAGTAAGAGAGAGAGAGAGAGAGAGAGAGAGAGAGGATGAGAGAGAGAGAGAGAGAGAGAGAGAGAGAGAGAGAGAGAGAGAGAGAGAGAGAGAGAGAGAGACAAGAGTTATAAGTTCCACCAGGGTAAAGTTGCGGCAGCCGGCGTAAGATTGATGCCTCTTGTTTTACCTCCTCTTCCTCTTCTTTCTTTCTTCCTCTCCCTCTCCCCCTCCCCCCCCTCCCCCCCTCCCCTCCCCCTCCCCCTTCTCTTTATTGCGAGCAGGTCACCTTCTTTCGCTTAAGATCTCGGATTGTTTTGAAATGACTCCTGTTTTATTTTATTTTTTGGGTCTTATTTTCCTCTATTTCCTCGTTTGTTTTTTGTTCCGTATCTTTTTGTTTATGTGTCTGTCTGTCTGCCTGCCTGTCTGTCTGCCTGCCTGCCTGTCTGCCTGCCTGCTTGTCTGTCTGTTTGGCTGTCTGTCTCTCTAGTTTGTTGTTTAATCACTTGTTTGTGTTCTGCTGTGTGTCTGTTCTGTCATCTGCCTGCCTGTCTGTCTGCCTGCCTGTCTGTCTGCCTGCCTGCTTGTCTGTCTGTTTGGCTGTCTGTCTCTCTAGTTTGTTGTTTAATCACTTGTTTGTTGTTCTGTCTGTGTGTCTGTTCTGTTCAGTCTGCCTGTCTGTCTGCCTGCCTGCCTGCCTGCCTGCCTGCTTGTCTGTCTGTTTGGCTGTCTGTCTCTCTAGTTTGTTGTTTAATCACTTGTTTGTTGTTCTGTCTGTGTGTCTGTTCTGTTCAGTCTGCCTGTCTGTCTGTCTGCCTGTCTGCCTGCCTGCCTGCCTGCCTGCCTGCTTGTCTGTCTGTTTGGCTGTCTGTCTCTCTAGTTTGTTGTTTAATCACTTGTTTATTGTTCTGTCTGTGTGTCTGTTCTGTTCAGTCTGTCTGTCTGTCTGTCTGTCTGTCTGTCTGTCTGTCTGTCTGTCTGTCTGTCTGTCTGTCTGCCTGCCTGCCTGTCTGTCTGAATCAAACCCAATCCTATCTCCATCTTTGAATCAAACATCTAAGTCTATCTACTCATCCATCCATCACTTCTAACTTATAATGATGCACGACCCCTTATGATAAACACCATGTACTGGGCCTTCCACTTGTAAGCATTAAGTTCCTCGTTAATATTAATCGGTGTGTGCAGGTGTTGGAAGCTTAATGGCGGACCATCAGCCAGTTTTCGACTTAACACGAGAGGGCAATAACGACCATAATTAATCTCATACTTCCTGCTCTTTGCCCTATTTTTTTTTACATTAACTACACGTACTGTACGTGACGTGCCTACACCTTTGTGATCTTTTTGTTTGTTTGTTTGTTTACTTTTTATTTGCTTTAGTAGTTTTTTTTTTAAATATGTTTGTGTTTTTGCATGTATGTATGTATATGTGTGTGCGTGTGTCATTCACCCATGGCCTTGGCCAGAACTTGCCGCAATTGTGGTGAAATGCTCATGTTATTCATTGAATCATATACATTGGCACTGTCATTCGCATAAGTAATGAGGACCCAATGTCCATCATCCTCGGTTACGCCGAGATGAACAATTAGCAGAGCTTTCGCCGTTTCCGATAGGTTAGGAATCCAAGCATCCGGCCAAAGGGCAGTCATGAGGACAGCTGGCTCGACAAATTAGATGCCAGTATCTCTACGAATCATCCGCAATATGGCTACAATGGCTTCATCAATTAGTTTGCGACCCCACTGAAGGTCCTCAAAGGCAGCATTTGTGACAGCGGCCAACATAGGCCGTGATTGCATAGTATGATTTGACATAATTGCAGAGATCATTGACCCCGACTACACAGTATGATTATGTAAGGTCTGGCGACCAATAAGACTAATATTATTTACCTTAGCTACGCTCGGGGTGCAGCGCAACGGATTCCCTCCAGTTAGGGCAGTCAAAATCCGGATCGCGTACACCGATCTGTAACAAAGGAAGTGCTTTAGGGGAAATATATTTTGTTTATCAAATGTATCTTCGCAAGGACATAATCTGTATCTTAAAGTACAGAAAATGTGGCCATACATGCACAAAAACAAAAAAGACGTACAATTATTTCAATAACAATTTTATATCGTATCGTTGTTATGAACTGTTGCTAAATTATATTGTCCCAATGATGAATATTTTTGGAGGTAAAATCGTTTTTGAATGCATATGCGTGTGAAAAGGCACGTACAGTACTAACACGACAATGGTAACTAACAAACAATGTGTAGAGCTCAAAAAAAAATATCGATAATGTGGTCTCAGATTTGCTCCAAGTCACAGACCACAACACACACCACTTGGCTCACAGACCACCACAACCATAACAACACCACCACTTGGCACACAGACCACCACAACCATAACAACACCACCACCACCATAACAACACCACCACCACCACCACCACAACCATAACAACACCACCACCCACCACCACAACCATAACAACACCACCACAACCATAACAACACCACCACCACCACCACCACAACCATAACAACACCACACCACCATCACACCACCACCACCTACAACACCACACACAAACACACCACCAACCATAACAACCACCACCACCACCACCACCACAACCATAACAACACCACCACCACCACCACCATACTCACCACACTGTCACGCCCCTGGGTAGACTCCTTCTGTAAGAGACTAGGGTAACAGCGATGTATACAGGTGACAGACTGGAGCCTTTCAAGAGACAGCACGCCAATGCACGTCTGCTCAGTAACTGTGACACTGAGAGTCTGAAGAAACGTGAACTTTGTAGTTTCAAAAAACAGTTGCCGTCTGTGAAAATTAGCGCGTTAAAAGTAGGGCTTGCCGGAAAAAAAGGGGGAACCAAGTTTTCCCCTAATATCTCAAGAACCGTATTAGCTAGGAGACAGCAGTATAGAGTAAAAACTGCAGATTTTGACAGGCTTCCCTGTGGTATAAGCGGATTGAAATTTCATTGATAAATGATCGATTTAAGTTAGTTTTGGCATATTACCAGCCAAAAATCAGAACATTTCAAGGGAAAATTGCATACATGCGTAAAAATCTTGCGAATAAGAAATGTACATTTTTCGATGTAGAATACGAATCCTGAGGACTGGCTGTCCATGAAGACATAGCAATTTTGTTAGACGGATAAAAAATAAATATAGGGAGCGTCAATATGGTGATCGTCAGTGAGCGGCAGCTGGCTGTTCAAAATATAAAAACTGGTATATCTCCAAACCTGTATTAGCTAGGAAGAAAAGGATAGATGCCTAGGGAAGGTCTCATAGAGCTTGACACAAAGTATTCGTGTCATTGTTCGTCTCGGGTCAATCGTTACATAGTAAAAATTCGGGAAACCAAGAATGGTTGTTTTTTACCATTTTTTGCATCCTGAAATTTGTTGGAGTTTTATTTACATGCATACGTGAATATGATTTGTATAAGAATTGCACATCTTGCGGTGGGCAATAATACTTGTTATATATAATGTCCTCAGATAAGAATAGTTTGTTGTGGAAAGGGCGATGAAGAAATTTACAGGGATAATTAAGTTAAGAAAGCTCTGAAGGTAATTGCCGTACCAAATATCAGGAAACGAACACCAAATTCGTGATCAGCAGAAGCAGAAACCACTAGGAACCGAGTTTCATCCAAATCCGGTGAGAATAATATTTGTTGAAGAACTGAAGGGCCGAAGGCTGTTTGTTGTTGAAGATTTTTTTTTTTTTAAATCACATTTTCATTAATATCTCAAGAACCATGGCAGATAGGCGAAAACGATATACATATAACATATGCAGCTCTTGACAGCCGTCCCTGTGGTATACGTGGCATTAAATTTCATAAATAAAATGTAATAACTTTTTTTTTTTTTTTTTTGTAAAATGAAATAAAAATTGATATATCTCATACATTTGATATGCTAGGAAGAAACTGATAGGTGCATTTCGTAGATCTCGTTAAACTAGACACAAATTATTTATGCCATTTTTCGTCTAGGGTCAATAGTTTCTTAGTAAAATGCAGAAATTCAAATCAAGGCAAATATTTTAGGATTTTGGCAGCCAGAATTTTTTATTTTTTTTATTTACATACAGAGATAAAAACTATCTAAATAACAATTGCATCGTAGGTCGTATTGCCCTACAAATTATATTATATCGTCCCCCGGATCGATTAGTGTTAGTGGTAGTAGTAGTTAGCATACTTCATATCCTATCTTCTTCACTACGAAACTTCCATGTTCCTATCTTCTTTAGGGGCATGGCATCCTTTTCCAACTGTCCTCTTACATGTAGTTTGATAGTTAGCAGTATGTAGTTCAGCAGATACCCTCGTTATAGACCAACAGGTATCATGATATTCCTATGTATTTACTAGCTCTCTCTCTGTTATCCTCTTCTCCCTCTATCCTGCCTGTTTACCTAACGCTATGTGCCTTGTATTTCCCTCCAGGACTAATAGGTGAAGAGAATACTTACGTGGTGATAGACAATTTATTATATTCATGATTACTACTACTTACTACTTACTACTACTACTACTGAAAAACTACTACTACTACTACTACTACTACTACTACTACTACTACTACTACTACTACTACTACTACTACTACTACAACTTCACGCCCAGATCTTTCCTTTGCTATATGAAATTGTCTGTTCTTAGCCATAAAATTACGAAAAGTATCATAACATACACCGAATTAGCTAGTAGATAAGGGTACAACACAGGGGATATATATAAAATAGTATATATTCATCAAAATCGTCTATAATGAACGCCAAATTACAATGGAAATATACGTTCTGGGCCTGAAGGGGTTAGAGAGTATATTAAGAAATGGCGGTGGAAAAGATATGTAGGAAGAAAGACGAGGAGGTGATAATGATGGAGGAGGCTAATAGAAGAAGAGAAGAAAATAACGATGATGATAATGATGATGATGATGATGATGATGATAACGATGAAGTAGGTAAGGAAAAAAAAAAATGATAAAGAGGAAGAGAACGAGGAGGAAAATGATGAAATGGAAGGAAATAAAAGAAAATTGGAACACATTACCACACACACACACACACACACACACACAACACACACACACACACACACACATCAATCTCCATCCCCCTTGAACACAAACTGGCCCTCCGATAAGCGTTCTTCTTCATCCATCAAGAACAGCAAAAATAGAGCATTGTAGGTAAGACATACGCTTGCCCTAGAGAGAGATAAGGAAGCGGGGAAGGAGTGTTTATGGGTGAGGGGACGAGAAAGGCAAGGCAGGCAGGCAGGCAGGCGGGCAGGCAGGCAGGCAGGCAGGCAGGCAGGCAGGCAGGCAGGCAGGCAGGCAGGCAGGCAGGCAGGCAGGCAGGCAGGCAGGCAGGCAGGCAGGCAGGGAGGCAGGAGGAGGCAGGCAGGCAGACAGGCAGGCAGGCAGGCAGGCAGGCAGGCGGGCAGGCGGACAGGCAGGCAGGCAGGCAGACAGGCAGACAGGCAGACAGGCAGGCAGGCAGGAGGCAGAGGGAGGCAGGCAGGCAGGCAGGCGGGCAGGCAGGGCGCGGCAGGCAGGCAGGCAGGCAGGCAGGCGGGCAGGCAGGCAGGCAGGCAGACAGGCAGACAGGCAGACAGGCAGGCAGGCAGGCAGGCAGGCGGGCAGGCGGACAGGCAGGCAGGCAGGC
>JACEEZ010015558.1:95000-97500 GCA_016584305.1 Chionoecetes opilio | reverse complement strand
TTATTTTGTTTTCTTTTGTTTTCTTTTATTTTCTTTTGTTTACTTGTTTTCTTTTGTTTTCTTTTGTTTTCTTTTGTTTTCTTTTGTCTACTTGTTTTATCTTGTTTTATCTTGTTTTCTTTTGTTTTATCTTGTTTTGTTTTGTTTTGTTTTGTTTTGTTTTGTTTTATCTTGTTTTATCTTGTTTTATCTTGTTTTCTTTTGTTTTATCTTGTTTTTGTTTTTTTTTTTTGTTTTTTCTTGTTTTGTTTTGTCTTGTTTTGTTTTATCTTGTTTTCTTTTGTTTTCTTTTGTTTTGTCTTGTTTTCTTTTGTATTGTTTTGTCTTATTTTGTCTTATTTTGTCTTGTCTTCTTTTGTCTTGCTTTGTGTTGCTATATCTTTTCTTATTTTGTTTTTTTCTTGTGTTGTTTTGACCTTTTCTTCTGTGTTGTTTTACCTAGTCTTATGTTGTTTTGTCTTGTGTTGTCTTGTCTTGCCTTGCTTGCTAGTCGTAACTTTTTTCTTCTTTTTAATTCGTAATGGGCATAATTTTACGTTCCTTGTGTGGTAAGAGCAGAGTTTTTTGTTGCTATTACTCTATTTGTGTGATTAATCTATTCTTTTAATTTATTCCTCTGAAGTCAAAGCAAAAATATTTTAAGTGAATACTTCTGGACAGAGGCGAAAAATTTACAGTTACGTGATGTTTGAAATTGAAAAATACCTTTGTCTAAAAATATAGTTCAAAAATTCCTATCTTGAACTTTATTCTATGTATTAATTCACCGATACAATAACTTCAACACCTCAATTTTTTTTCAAGGCATTCTTTTAACCCTTTGAGACCCAGAACGTAATTTGCATTGTAATTTGTGTACCATTAGACGATTTTTAGTGACTATAAGCAATATTTTACAGATATGACCTGTTTAGTATCCTTATCCACTAACTAATTTGGTATATTCAGTTACTTTTCATTATTGTATGGCTAATAACAGACAATTTTTTATAGCAAAGAAAAGATCTGGGCGTGAAGGGGTTAAATACTGATACAGAATATAGTAGAAAACAAAATAGGTTCCCTTTTCTTGGTTCCAGCGCCGTGTGTGTAGCATTGTTTGTGTCTATGATCAGAACGCATTGCCTGGCCTCTATCGGTGAAATAAGGCAACACCATCAACTTGTATTGCATTTAACCCCTTGAGGCCCAGAACGTATATTTCTATTGTAATTCGGCGACCATTATTGACTATTTTAATTATTATAGACAATTTTCTATATCTCCCTTGTGTTGTACCCTTCTCCACTAGCTAATTTGGTATATATTATGATACTTTTCGTAATTTTATGGCTGACTATAGACGATTTTTTTATAGCAAAGGAAAGATCTGGGCTTGAAAGGGTTAACACTTTTACCAAGAAAGAAAATATAATTAAAATACTATCACATTTGCATCATGAAAATTTCTTACTAGATAAGAGTACACGAATAGCAAAACACCTTTAAAACACCTGTCTTCTCTATAGGAACTGGCAGCGTGGTAGCTATCGGGCTTTTTGGTACTTCTTTTGTTTGCCCTTGGCCAGTCCTTTGTGGTGTAGAAAAGAATATGGCGAAAGTCTATTTTTGTATTATGGTCAAAATGCACTAAGCCCCCTGCCCCCTGCCTCCCCTTCTATTCTACGGGGCAGCTGATTGGTGCATTCCTCGTATCATCACTACCAATCACAAAATCTTCACTACTTAACAGGGCGTGACCAGTGGACAGAACAATCTTCACTACAGAGGGTGACAAAATCAAACATCCCTTTGTAGTGAAGATTGCTCTGTCCAGTGGTCACGCCGCTGTTAAGTAGTGAGGATATTGTGATGGGTAGTGATGATACGAGGAATGCACCAATCCCGAACTAAATTGGCCTACCCCTTTGTTTTTATTGTATTCTCTTACTGTCTTCTTTATAGGGACTGGCAACTAAGCGGGCTTTGTGTTACCCATTTTTGTTGTGCCCTTGGCCAGTTCCCTGTGATGTAAAAAAAAAAAAAAAAAAAAAAAAAAAAAAAAAAAAAAAAAATCAGCTGCCCCGTAGAATAGAAGGGGAGGCAGGGGGCGTGGCTTCCTTACTGCATTTTGACCCTAATAAAAAAAATAGACTATAGTAATAAGACTAAGGTATGATAGATAAAGAAAAGTCTGCTCTATCATCTCTATGGAATTATAAAGAAGATGGTGACATAGAAGATAAGCCGTAACTTTACGGTGTCGTAACTTCTGTCCAAAACTTCAAGGACCAAACTTGCGTCACTAATTCATAGGCGGAGAAGATTTCCTCCATCCCTTCCTTTCCCTTCTTGTCTCCATCCCTTCCCTTCCTTTCTTCCCTCCATCCCTTCCTTTCCCTTCTTCTCTCCATCCCTTCCTTTCCCTTCTTCTCTCCATCCCTCCCTTCCCTTCTTCCCTCCATCCCTTCCCTTCCCTTCTTCCCTCCATCCCTTCCCTTCCTATCTTCCCTCCATCCCT
>JACEEZ010015558.1:85000-92500 GCA_016584305.1 Chionoecetes opilio | reverse complement strand
GTGGAGTGGTAGTTGTAGTTATTATTTTTCATATCCTATCATTCTGCACTATGAAACTTCCATGTTCCTATCCTCTTTAGGGACTGGTATCATTTCCAACTGTTTTCTTACAAGTAGTTGATAGTTAGTAGTATGTATTTCAGCAGACTACCCTCGCTATGGACATAGTTTCTCCTGGTGTCTGTTACTCCTATGTAATCCTATGTAAAATCCTCCTCCTCCTCCTCCCCCCCTCCTCTGTCCTCTCCTCTTCCCTCTTCCTCTTCCCTCCTCCTCCTCCTCCTCCTCCTCCGCTCCTCTCCTCCTCTCCTCCTCCTCTTTCTCCTCCTCCTCCTCCTCCATCCTCCTCTCCTCCGCCACAATTACAGGAAAAAATCGTAAAAGATCGCAGCATAGAGGAATTTCAACCCTTCCAAAACGAAAGAACATAAATTCTCTTCTAATCATCGCAAGCAACATAATGTTTTCACCAAATCATCGCGCAAAACAAAAAAAACTTAAACAATCACAAGCCCAAAAACACATGATATTCAACCAATCACCGCTGAAAACCCGAAGTTTTGAGGTACATTCCATGAAAAGAGAAGTAAATTTAACAAAGAACAAAAGATCAAATATACAAATGGAAGAATAAGAAAAAAATGATGGAAACCGGGGGGGGGGGAAAAAATAAAAAAAAGAAAAGGTGCAGAAACCAAAATGATAAAAAAAAAAAAGAAAGAATCAAATGATGACACAAAAATTCACCAAATCGAAAGTGAATACCCTCCCCCCCCCCCAAAAAAAAAAGTTTCACAAAATATATTACAGAAATTACCCTGCCCATATTATCACACCACCACACATCACCATCATCAGCATCCCCCATCACCACCATCACCATCATCAGCATCAGCACACCACCACCACCCATCAGCATCACCCCACCACCCCATCACCACCATCCCCACCACCATCACACCACCACCATCACCATCAGCAGCACCACCCCACCACCATCACCACCAGCACCATCACCATCAGCATCACCACCACCACCATCAGCATCACCGCCCATCACCACCACCAACCACCACCACCCACACCACTCCCACCACCACCACTACCACCAATCACGACCACTCCCACCACATCCACCACCACCACCACCACCACTACCACCACCCCACCAACCACCAACACCACCTCCATTCACAACACCAACCACTACCACCACTACCCCCCCAAACAAACCACCACCACCACCACCGCCCATCACCACCACCACCACCACCACCACCACCACCACGACCACCCCTAAACAGCCACTTCGTAACTATGAAAGGATCGCCTGAAGAGAGTTTCCCCATAAGGTGTTGCGAGTTAACCATTAGCCCCATGAGAATAAATTATTGTGACCTCTTGAGCCAGGACGACGGAGAGAGAAGAGGAAGAGGAGGGGAGGAGGGGAGGAGGAGGAGGAGGAGGAGGAGGAGGGAGGAGGAGGAGAGGAGAGGAGGAGGAGGAGGAGGAGGAAAAGTAAAAGGAAAGGGGAGGAGAGAGGAGAGAGGAGGAGGGAGGCGGATGAGAGGAGGAGGAGGGTGGAAGAACATAAACAGAAAAAGGAAGATAACACGGATATGAAGGAGTAAGATAAATACGGAGGAGAAAAGAAGGAGAGGAGGAGGAGGAGGAGGAGGAGTGAGGAGGAGGAGGAAGACAAAAAGGTGGTGACAGAGAAAAAGGAGCACAGTAGTAGAAAAAGAATATTGGAGAGAGAATGAGAAGAAGAGGAGGTAGAAAAATGATGAAGCGAAGCAGGAATTGGAGGAGAAAGAAGAGAGAGAGAGAAGAAGAGAGAGAGAGAGAGAGAGAGAGAGAGAGAGAGAGAGAGAGAGAGAGAGTAGAAGAAGAAGAGAGACGAGAGATAGAGAGGAGAGAGAGAGAGAGAGAGAGAGGAGAGAGAGAGAGAGAGAATTTTCATGTATTCCTTTAAAAAACCTAGAAAACAATCTTCGTATAATCCCTAAAACCTTCGCTTTCCGTCTCTCTCTCTCTCTCTCTCCATCTCTCTCTCTCTCTCTCTCTTCTCTCTCTCTCTCTCTCCTCTCCGCTCTCCCTACTCTCTCTTCTCGTCTCACTCTCTCTCCTCTCTCTCTCTCTCTCCCTCTCCCTTCTCTCCTCTCTCTCTCTCTCAAAAAGCCATTACGACGCCCCGTGAAAATATTAACACTCTCCACTATGATAGATAACACTGCAACAAAACACATACGTTGATTTTCCCTCAGCTGTATCTTTGATCTGTATTTGTTATCAGAGAAAAACACAAGAGCTATAAGTAAGAAGAGCAGGAGGAGATAGAGGCTGATAGAGATTCAGGTTGGATATGTAAGAAGGCCAACAGAATCCCACAACTGCCACCAATGTTAATAATCCCGTCCGCTGCCACCAATGTATAATAATCCCAGTCCGCTGCCACGCAATGTATAATAATCCCAGTCCGCTGCCACTCAATGTTAAAGTTTCTTATATTCCTACCAACCACTTCACTCTAGCAAAAGGGAGTTACAGAGAGTTATTTCATGCAGTACATTGTATTGGACCTGTGTTTTTTGTGTGTGTCATTAAGTTCGATGGTATTAGAGATCATATAGTAGTTTGTAGTTGTAGATAGTAGTAAGTAGTAGTTAAGTAGGTATTCAGGGGTAGTGTAGTAGTAGTAGTGTGTAGTAGTAGTAAT
Organism: Chionoecetes opilio; assembly: GCA_016584305.1. Classification (NCBI taxonomy): domain Eukaryota; kingdom Metazoa; phylum Arthropoda; class Malacostraca; order Decapoda; family Majidae; genus Chionoecetes; species Chionoecetes opilio. Next base: position 89,781 of record JACEEZ010015558.1, on the reverse strand, counting down.
ATGAGGAGGAGGAGGGGCAGAAGGGCAAGTGAGTCGAGAAAACAATGGAAATCTGTTGGGGATATAGAGAGGCAAGGACCAACCGAGAGATAGACAGAGAGAGAGAGAGAAGAGAGAGAGAGCGATAGAGAGAGAGAGAGTAGAGGAGCGAGAGAGATGAGAGAGAGATCGGAGATATAGAGGAGAGATAGAGAGAGAGAGCGAGAGATAGAGAGCGAGGAGCGAGAGAGTAGATAGATAGCAAAAAAACAAAAAGAGAGAGAGATAATGGAGGCGAAAGAAAAAAAAAGCGAGAGAAACAAAAAAAAAAAAAAATCGAGAGCGACAAAAAAAGCAGAAGAGAGGGAAGTAGGATGAGCAAAAAAAAAAAAAGAGAGAGAGAGAGAGAAGAAAAATCATATACCAAAAAGCGATAAAACCAAAGAAAAAAAGTAATAAAATAAAAGAAAATAACAAAACAAAAAAGTACAGTCCCAGCAATAAGTATCTAAGTAACATGTTGTCTTCCCCCTCAAGTGCGTCCACCCTGCTTCACCTGCTTCACCTACTTCTTTAGTCGATGAAGCGGCGAGGTCATAAAGACCGAACTTAACCTTGATGAGTGGAGCGAGGGGAAAGACCCGCGAACACGCTTTTCCTTTGTGGCGGCAAATACAATACTCGTGTTTGCGTGTGGGGGAAGAAAGGGAGCTTGCGAAGAAGGGGAAGTAAGGGAAGGTGAGGGAAGACATATGAGTAGTACATTGAGAGATGGACGGTAAAGGGGAGGGCGGAAAGGGAAGGGGAAATGGAAGGAGGGAAGAAAAGGAGAGAATTAGACATGAGAGAGGAAGGGAAAGAGGGAGGAGAGGAATGGGAAAGGAGGAGAGGGAAGAAAATGATGAATTAGACATGAGAGAGGAAGGGAAAAGAGGGAAGAGAGGGAAATGAAGGGAAGGAGAGGGGAGAAATGAGAGATTAAGTTGACATTAGAAGTATTAAGGAGGGAGGGAAGGGAAGGAGAAGAAGGAAGGGGAGGATAAGAGGAAGGGAAGGAGAAGAGGAAGGGAAGGAGAAGAAAGGAAGGGAAGGAGAAGAAGGAAGAAGGAGAAGAAGGAGATGAGGAAGGGGAAGAAGAAGGGAAGGAGGAAGAAGGAAGGGGGGAGAAGAATGAAGGAAGGAGAAGAAGGAAGGGAAGGAGAAGAAGGAATGGGAAGGAGAAGAAGGAAGGGAAGGAGAAGAGGAAGGGGAAGGAGAAAAGGAGGGAGGAGATGAAGGAAGGGAAAGAATGCAGGGAAAAGAAAGAATGCGTTCAACAAAATATAAAAATAAAAATTACCTCAACAAAACTAAAAAATCAAAACTTGGTCGACTTTATAGGGTGATTATTTTCCGACTATATTTCTTTCAGTAATTTTGTAAATGCAAATTATAAATATTAGTATTGATAATGAGAGAATAATGCCTGCGACTATAGTAACTCGATATTGGAGGGTATCTTAATCTTTTTTACAAATCTGCCTTTACACTCTATCGCATTTCAACTTCAACCAATACAACTATAAACTACTACTACTTATATATACTACCTACTACTACCACTTCTACCTACCTACCTACCTACCTAAGCCTACTAACTATAAACTACTACCTATAAACCACTCTATTTTTCTATTATTTTCTAGCGCTGTAACACGTATCCCACAACTGCCACCAATGTATGATAATCCCAGTCAGCTGTCACCAATGTATGGTTCCCAGTCAGCTGCCACCAATGATAGTAATCCCAGTCAGCTGCCACCAATGTATATATCCCAGTCAGCTGCCACCAATGTTAGTTCTTATCAATACCTACGCACCCACCATCACGTACATTCAAACCACCTTTCCCTTAACCCTAACACACCCACCCCCGACAGCATCCCACCGTCCCCCTCCCCAGTCCTCCTTCCCCCCGTCCTGTTTACTACCAAGCTGCACTAAATTTAGCAGGTAAAGGCACCTCATACCTGAATTTGCATTATAATAACGGCCGCTCGCCCGACATTTTATAGGACATTCCGTAAATTATGGAAACACTCTGAACATTTTTAGTTCTGTCGCCCATTGATAGGTTGGAATACACCTGGGTTACTTAGGGGGCGAGGGGCAGGGGACCAGGTGCAGAGGAAAGAGGAAGGAGATGGTGTAGAGGGAAGATGAGGCGAGAACGGAGGCTATGAAGGAGTAGTTGTAGCTAAATAGTACGTATTAGCAATGGTGGAAGAGAGAGAGAGAGAGAGAGAGAGAGAGAGAGAGAGAAGAGAGAGAGAGAGAGAGAGAGAGAGAAAGAGAAGAGAGAGAGAGAGAGAAGAGAGAGAGGATAGAAGAGAGAGAGAGAGGGGTCGCAATCATGAAGTAATCAAGCCTCATACATAGGTGAGGGAAGCATGAAGCCAACATGGAGAGGACACACACCCACACCACCACACCACAACACCACACACAACACACACACAGACCACGACACCCACCAATCAGAAATGTGTCGTGGCTTTAATCCTCACCTGCCCAGCAGCCCCCCCCCCCTCTGACCCCCTCCATTACCTCCCTCGCCTTTCTCCCTCTCTTTTTTCCAACACATCAGCTTCTCCTCTCCCACTTCCTCTGGTCCTCTAGTCATCTGCACCTGCACTAATGTCGCCAGGGCGCCATATATTGCGATTATAGCATACTAATTGTATTTGTATGTGCCACACTCTCTCTCTCTTTTCTCCTTTTCCTTCTCAGGTGGCTCGGTTTGGTAGAGTCTGACTTGCGTGTAGAGTCCCTGCATTCGGTCACGGTTTCGACTTCACCCAATTTCGTCCTGCGTGTGGCGCTTTTGTATAGTGCCATAACCTTTTAGTTGGTACTTGCAAATTGTCTAGATAGGAATCAAAGTATCTATCTTATCTTTTTTCTTCTCCCACTTTCTTCTTCTTTACTCTTTTCTCGGACTGTATTCTCCTTTGTTTAATCCTTTGTCTTCCCTCAGCCCTTCCTTCTCTCCTTCCCTTCCTTCATTCTCTCCTTCCCTATCTTCCTTCCTTCTCTCCTTCCCTTCCTTCCTTCATTCTCTCCCTTCCCTCCTTCCTTTATTCTTCCTTCCTATCTCCTTCCCTCCTTTCCCTCACCTTGCTCCCTCTTAACATATTTCTTTCCTCTCCTGACCCGCGACCTTCACTTTCCTCTTTCATACTATTCCTCCTCCTCCTACAATATCCCTCCTTTGTTGTTTTTATTTTCTTCTTCTTTCTTCTTCTGTAAAGTTTTTCCCTTAGATATTTTTCTAAGAATTTTTTTTGATTCAGAAAAAAAACATTGACTTTTTTCCCCGAGAAGATACTTTGATGATGATGATGATGATGGTTTGGGTTTGATTTTTTAAGATTATAAGAACAGAAGAACATAAGAAAATAAAGAAGCTACAAGAGGCCGCGAGACCTACACGAGGTAGTTCCTGTTACTTAACACTAACTACATCCCCCTTTCAATCCCACCTGAAACATCTAGCCTCCTTTTGAAAGCTCCTATGAACTCCTCCTAACTACCTGTATTATTAGGGTTAAGAAGACGCACTAATGGAGAGAGAAAACGATATACAAAGAAATAAAAGAAGAAAATAAAGCTGAAAAGGAGGTAGAAACTAGATATATAAGCAGATAAATAAATAAATCAATATAGCGATTAAAATAACTATTGGATCAATAACAAAGACAAGGATATGAAACCCACTCGCTGTCTCGCCTCTTCAGCTTCATGACACACACACACACACCACACACACACACACGCACACACACAGCACACACACACACATACACACACACACAAGGGTTCGGTGCTTCACTCGTCTTCATGTGTAAAGTCTTGAACGTTGACTCGCGTAATGAAATTTTGCTGTAACTCTTCATAAACTAGAGGAGGAGGAGGAAGAGGAGGAGGAGGAGGAGGTGGAGGAGGAGGAGGAGAGAGAAGAGGAAGAGGAGGAGGAGGAGAAGGAGGAGGAGAAGGAGGAGGAGGAGGAGGAGGAGGAGGAGGTGCAAACATTAATAAAAATGAGAAGGTGGGGAGGTGAAGGTACTGTAGATGACAAAATATAGAAGTGATATTGTGTAGTGTCATAAAACCTGAGTAGTAGTAGTAGTAGTATTGTAGTAGTAGTAGTAGTAGTATTGTAGTAGTAGTAGTAGTAGTATTGTAGTAGTATAGTATTTTGTAGTAGTAGTAGTATGTAGTAGTAGTATTATAGTAGTAAATAGTAGTAGTAGTATTGTAGTAGTAGTAGTATAGTAGTAGTAGTATATGTAGTATTGTAGTAGTAGTATAGTGTAGTAGTAGTTTGTAGTAGTAGTTAGTATGTCGTAGTAGTAGTGTAGTTTGTAGTAGTAGTAGTAGTAGTAGAGTAGTAGTAGTAGTAGTAAATAGTAGTAGTAGTAGTAGTAGTAGTAGTAGTAAGAGATAAGATTTTCATCCTATCTAGACACTTTGCAAGTACCAACTACAAGGTTATTGACTATACAAAGCGCCGCCACGTCAGCACGAACTAGGCGGACTCGAACCGCTGACCGAATGCACAGGGACGCTGCACATTGCGAGCTCACGTCTCTACCAACCTTGCCACCCTGACGGGCAGTAGTGGTAGCAATAGTAGTAGTAGTAGTAGTAATAGTAGACGTAGTAGTAGTAGTATTGTAGTAGTAGTAGTAGTATAGTAGTAGTAGTAGTAGTAATAGTAGTAGTAGTAGTAGTAGTAGTAGTAATAGTAGTAGTAGTAGTAG
>JACEEZ010015558.1:70000-80000 GCA_016584305.1 Chionoecetes opilio | reverse complement strand
ATTCTGAACCATGGACGTTTCGACCCGTGGACGTTCTGACTGGCTACCGTATTGTTTCCTTCTCTTACACACTAACTGTAAACGTTGATCAGGTTTGTAGAGAGAAGCGAAGTAGGAATCGAAAAATGAAGAAATCCTGCTTGAAAAACACAACAACAAGAGTCACTAGAATAAAAACAGGATAAAAGGGATAAATTAAGATACAAAGACTAGAGGACAAAGAGAGCTACCAACCCAGGAAGAAGGAAGATGAATATTATGATGGAAACAAGATCAAGGAGGAGGAGGAAGAGGAGGAGGAGGAGGGTGGTGGTGTGACGGTGAAGGATAAATGGGAAGGAAAAGTGAAGAGAGAGAGAGAGAGAGAGAGAGAGAGAGAGAGAGAGAGAGAGAGAGAGAGAGAGAGAGAGAGAGAGAGAGAGAGAGAGAGAGAGAGAGAGAGAGAGAGAGAGAGAGCTGGCAAGGCAAAACACTTCCCTCTATACCTCCACACACGACTGCAGCACAAGTTCTCATCCATGATCCCTGACTCCTCAAGATAAAACCCTCTCTTTCTCCCTTCCCTTCACCCTTACCTCTCTCCACCCAACGTCCCTACCTCCACCCATCCTTCCTCCACCCTGCGTCCCTACCTCCACCCATCCTTCCTCCACCCATTACTATCCCCTGCCCCCTTCATGCCGCCCTGTGCGACCAACGGGGTGAAAGTAATGGGGAGTTTTAATGGACGGTGTTGTGTGGTGGTTGTGCGCCCTCACTAGGATGTTGTGAAGCAGGGGTGAGTTAGTGGAGGTCTTAACACAGCGGGGAGGAGTAGGGGATGTGGTGGGGGAAGGGAAAGGGGAGGAGTAGGGGAAGGAGGATGATGGAAGGGACAAGAATGAGGGAAAAGCATGAGAAGGGAGGAAAAATAAGGGGAAGATTTACTGTGTTGTGAAACCTATGATTTGCATTTTTTTAAAATCTTTTGGATGAGTTGTGCTGCTGCTGCTTCTGCTGCTGCTGCTGCTGCTACTACTACTACTACTACTACTACTTACTACTACTACTACTACTACTACTACTACTACTACTACTACTACTACTATACTACTACTACTACTACTACTACTATACTACTACACTACACTATACTACTACTACTATACTACTACTACTACCTACTATTACTACTACTACTACTACTACTACTACTACTACTACTACTACTACTACTACTACTACTACTACTACTACTATACTACTACTACTACATACTACTACTACTATACTACTACTACTATATACTACTACTACTACTACTACTACTACTACTACTACTAACTACTACTACTACTACTACTACTACTATACTACTACTACACTATAATACTATACTATACTACTACTACATACTACTACTCACTACTATACTACTACTACTACTACTACTACTACTACTACTACTACTACTTATCTACTACTACTACTACTACACTACACTATTTCTACTACTACTACTACTACTACTACTACTACTATACTACTACTACTACTACTACTACTACTACTACACTACTACTACTACTACTACTACTACTACTACTACTACTACTACTACTACAACTACCACTATTATTATTGCTACTACTACTACTACTACTACTACTACTACTACTACTAATGCTACTACTAACACTTCTACTACTACTACTACTACTACTGCTTCTACTACTACTACTACTACTACTACTACTACTACTACTACTCTACTACTACTACTACTACTACTCTACTACTACTACTACTACCATTACAACTACTACTACTACCATTACTACTATTATTATTACTACTACTACTACTTCTACTACTACTACTACTACTGTTGCTACTACTAACAGTAATAATACAACTATAACAACAAGAACTACTACTACACCATACCAACACCGCTACCACTGCTACAATGCTACAACTGCGGCCATTACAATAACTACCACCACCACCACCACCACCAATCTAAGTACTGTTTAACTCATTCCCAGTATCACGTTAAGATGGAATGAAATATATTAATGAGTGTAAAGAGAAATAAGGGAGGGAAGGAAGGGAAGGAAGGGGGAGAGAAGGAGGGAGGGCAGGAAAGGAGGGAGAGAAGGAGGGAGGGGAAGAGAAGGAGGGAGGGAAGGAGGGAGGGAGAGAAGGAGGGAGGGAGTGAAGGAGGGCAGGAAGGAAGGGAGAGAAGGAGGGAGGGAGAGAAGGAGGGAAAGAAAGGGAAGGGAGGGCAGGAAGGGAAAGGGGGAGAAGGGGGGAGGGAGAGAAGGAAGGAGGGAGTGAAGGAGGGCAGGAAGGAAGGGAGAGAAGGAGGGAGGGAGAGGAGGGAGGGAGAGGGAGAGAGGGAGTATGGGAGGAATAGTCACTTAGGCCTTTCTTGCACTCTACGTACTAATGCACTACCACTTCCCTCGGTAAATATCACTCAGATGCTTCAATCCAGTGTATTCTCTATATACCTGAGGCCAAGAGGAATAGGTAACATTAATAAACATGTACTAATTACTCCAACATGTACTAATTACTTCAACATGTACTAATTACTTCAACATGTACTAATTACTCCAACATGTACTAATTACTCCAACATGTACAATTACTCAACATTCTAATTACCCCAACCTGTACTAAATTTCCCAACCTGTACTAAATTCCCCAACTTACTTATTACTCCAACAGTCTAAATTACCCAACTTACTAATTACTCCAAAAGTTAATTACCCCCAAATGTATAATTATCCAACGTACTAATTACCCAAAATGTACTAATTACTCCAACATGTACTAAATTTCTCCAAAATTACTTTAAATCCAACATGTACTAATTATCCAACATTTAATTCTCCAACTTACTAAATTACTCCCAAAATGACTAATTACCCAACATGTACTAAATTTCTCCAAAAAGTACTAAATTCTCCAAAAAGTACTAATTACTCCAACCTGTATAATTACCCAACTGTACTAATTACTCCAACATTACTAATTACTCCAACATGTACTAATTTTCTCCAAAAATGTACTAATTACTCCAACTTACTAATTTTCCAACATGTACTAATTACTCCAACATGTACTAATTACTCCAACATGTACTAATTACTCCAACATGTACTAATTACTCCAACATGTACTAATTACTCCAACATGTACTAATTACTCCAACATGTACTAATTACTCCAACATGTACTAATTACTCCAACATGTACTAATTACTCCAACCTGTACTAATTACTCCAACATGCTAATTTAAATTAAATCCCCAAAATGTACTAATTACTCCAACATGTACTAATTACCCAACATGTACTAATTACTCCCAAAATGTACTAATTACTCCAACATGTAAATAATTACTCCAACATGTACTAAATTTCTCCAACATGTACTAATTACTCCAACATGGGGACTAATTACTCCAACATATACTAATTACTCCAACATGTACTAATTACCCCAACATATACTAATTACTCCAACATGTACTAATTACCCCAACTTTACTAATTACCCACACATGTACTAATTACTCCAACATGTACTAATTTAAACTCCACATGTACTAATTACCTCCAACATGTACTAATTACTCCAACATGTACTAATTACCCAAACCGACTAATCCCAAACTTACTAATTACCCCAACATGTACTAATTACCCTGTTTTCAACATTACAAATTTTACTCCAACATGTACTTCAATTACTTCCCAACCATTAATCTGTCCTCTTATATTTTCCCCTCATTTTTTTTCTTTCCTGTTTTTCTTCCCCCCTTTTTACTCCTTATTTTTTCATTATTTCTTCTAATTATTCCTTCCTTGTTCTTTTACCCCCCCCTTTTAATCTCTTTTCCTCCTCCTTCTTCTTCCCTTTCCTATACTATTCTATTCAACTTTCCTCCTCCTTTCACTTCCCTCCTCTTCCTTCTAATAAAATTTCCCTCTACCCAACAAAGTTCCACCCCAAAACCCCCCTTCTCCCCCCCCCCCCTCTCTCTCTGTATGTCTGTCCCCTCCTTTCTCTTCCTTTTTCTTCTACTTCTTCCTTTTCTTTATCTCTTTCCTTTCTTCCTTCTCATTTTTTCTCATCCCTATTCTTCTACTTTCCATCCTATTCCTGTATCCTTCCATTTCTATCCTTCTCCTTTTTCCCTTCTACCCCCTGATTCCTTCTCCCCCTTCCCCCATTCTTCCCCTTCTCTCTCCTATTCCTGATTCCTTATTCCCTTTTTCTCCATTCTTCCTCTTTTATTCATTCTACCCTGTTCCCTTCTTCCCCTATTTCTCCCTTCTTCCTTCTCATCCATCTTCCTTATATCCATGTCTTCTGTGTCTATACGTGAAACTTTTCTTCTCTTCCTCACTCCCTCACTTCCTTCCTTCCTTCTTTCCCCCCCAAGCACCAGTGATACTTCTCCTCTCGGCCAATCACCAGCCATGTTCTCAAGTTCACTCCCTCACCACCCCACCTCTCTCTCGTCAACCCATCCTCTCCCTCCCCATCCCATCCTCTCCCTCCCCAACCCATCCTCTCCCTCCCCACCCCTTCCTCTCCCTCCCCACCGCTTCCTCTCCCTCCCCATCCCTTCCTCTCCCTCCCCATCCCTTCTCCCTCTCCCTCCCCCCCCCCATCCCCCTCTCCCTCCCCATCCCTTCCTCTCCCTCCCCCCCTCCTCTCCCCCCCACCCCTTCCTCTCCTCCCCACCCTTCCTTCCCCTTTCCCCTTTCCCCAATCACCCTCTCCCTCCCACCCTCCATTCCTTCCTACCCCAAACCACTGCACTAATAAGCTGTCTGAGGAGAGGGTGGGGGATAATAACTAGCGATCACGAGTCTAGCGCATGCTCAAGACCGTGGGTGAATAACATACACACAAAACTGAGCTTATAAACAAGAAAAATAAACGTAATAATACATACAATATATTATTCACACTATAAATCAAGCGTTGAAACAAAGAGATGCAAGTAAAATCACTTCATAAATCTTTCGTTGTCAAATCTTGCACTTGCCCCAATGATGACATAAAGTAACAAACTCTTATAGAATACAAAAATAAGTAGTATTAAGTGCACTTACCTTCAATCTGTCACTTATATGCAGCCTCAAGTCTTCTTCTTCGTCTTCTTGTGACCTTGGACGCTTAGTATCGCTTCATAGGTCCTCTTCAACTATGTCTCTTTAGTTAAAAATTTGTCAACATAACACAACACTAGATGAATAAACACTTATAATCCACGACGAGGTTACGTGTACTTCCTCCTAAAGCTAACCTAACACTAACTATTATCTTGAAGCTGCCACCCTTTTAATAGGATCCAAGCACACATGAATCCCTCTTTCCTATTGGCTGATGCTACCCTTGTTAAATTTCCTGTCTCCCTATTGGTCCATGAGATGATACTGATATGTGAGGCTTACAAGTATGTGTCCTTCTTTCCTATTGGCTGATGCAACCCTTGTTAAATTTCCTGTCTCCCTATTGGTCCATGAGATGATACTGATACGTGAGCCTTGAATATAATAAAAAAATAATAAGAAGAAGGAGAAGGAGAGAGAGGAGGAGGAAGAAGAGGAAGGAGAAAGAGAAGAAAGAAGGAGGAGGAAGAAGAGGAGGAGAAGAGGAAGGAGGAGAAGGAGAAAGAGAAGAAGAGGAAGGAGGAGAAGGAGTAAGAGAAGGAGAAGAAGAGGAAGAAGTGTCCCTCTTTCCTATTGGCTGATGCTCCCCTTGTTATGCTCCCTGCCTTCCCATTGGTCCGTCAGGGCGTCTGCAGCATAGCATGATACTTTATTTCTCTCTAGATATTCATCGTATAGAAAGCATGCATGGTTAGGATATAAAAGAAAAGAGAGAGAGAGAGAGAGAGAGAGAGAGAGAGAGAGAGAGAGAGAGAGAGAGAGAGAGAGAGAGAGAGAGAGAGAGAGAGAGAAGAGAGAGAGAGAGAGAGAGAGAGAGTAGTAGAGAGTCGAGAGTAGAGAGATAATAGAGAAGAGAGTGAAAAAAGATAGATAGATAGAGAGAGAGAGAAGAGAGAGAGAGAGAGAGAGAGAGAGAGAGAGAGAGAGAGAGAGAGAGAGAGAGAGAGAGAGAGAGAGAGAGAGTGTGTGGGTAGTGGAAGTTTATTATTCAAGCAGGAAAACGTATTGTGACAGGGAGAACTATACTAAATATTACTTCTATTCTGAGGTAAATATTTTCTTGTCTCATTTAATTTATCGCCGTGCTAGCAAGAAATGTTTGGTACTTAATATCGCACATCGAATATTTGTTAAAAGAACTACCGTAGATAACACTATAGACGCCAGTCACTTGCCACTGCACTAATGTCGCCAGGTACAATATATTACGAATTTTAGCATCACTACAGCCTTGTATGTGCCACTGAAGACGCATGCACAGTAGTTTATATTATGTACATCACACTACATGTCTTCAGTGGCACATAAAAGTCTGTAGTGATGCTAAAATTCGTAATATATTGTGCCTGGCGACATTAGTGCAGTGGCAAGTGACTGGCGACTATAGTGTTATCTACGGTAAGGATAAAAAATACTGAGATTATCATAGGCTATGTCTGAATACGCAATATATAATTATTTGACATACATAGGGCCTACACATAATACACACAAAATACCTATCCTACATTCATACATAGCGTATTATACCTCATACATAACCTAGCCTATAATTACACATAGCCTATCCTGGCCTATACACAGCCTATCATGATATATTCATTAACCCCTTGAGACCCAGAACGTGATTTCCATTGTAATTTGGCTACCATTAGACGATTTTTAGTGACTATAAGCAATATTTTATAGATATGACCTGTTTAGTATCCTTGTCCACTTGCTCATTTGGGATATTAAGCTACTTTTTGTAATTTTATGGCTAACAACATACGATTTTTTTGTAGCAAAGGAAAGATTTGGGCGTGAAGGGGTGAAGCATTATTTTGTTAACATAGAAACGTATTATCAAGCCTCTTAAATGTATTATTGACGACAGGGAAACAACAATATTATAAGTTGATGAATACGGTTGTTTGAGACGCAAGGAAAAAGAAAGGAGGGAGAAATAGGAAGATAAGGAAGATAATAGGAATAGGAAGATAAGGAAGGTAATAGGAATAGAAAGATAAGGAAGGTAATAGGAATAGGAAGATAAGGAAGATAATAGGAAGATAAGGAAGATAATAGGAAGATAAGGAAGATAATAGGAATAGGAAGATAAGGAAGGTAATAGGAATAGGAAGATAAGGAAGGTAATAGAAAAGGAAGATAAGGAAGGTAATAGCAATAGGAAGATAAGGAAGGTAATAGGAATAGGAAGATCGGTAAGAGAAGTAGGGAGATAGGCAAGGAGGTAAAGGGAAGGAAGCGAAAGAGAGAGGAGGAAAAAGAGGCTAGGTAAGGGAAAATAATAGGAAAGAAAGGCAAGCGAAGAAAGAGGAAGAAAGAAGAAATAGAATAGCCTAGTTGAAGAAGAAAACGAGAACGGAAAAGAAAGAGAAAAGAAGAAAGGAAGGGATATAAAGACAAAGAAGACTACAGATGAATAAATAAGAGGAAGACAAGCAAGAGAAGAGGAAGACTACGTAGCATTATTGAAGAGGAAAGGAAGATGGAAAGGCAAAAATGAAGGAAAAAGGAGAGGAAAAAGGAGGAAGAGAGAGAAAAAAACAGGAAGAAAAACAAGAAGAGAGGAAGAATTGCTTGGTGATAGAGGAAAGAAAGAACGAGATAGAAAAATATGAAAAGAAAAGAAAGAAATGATGAAAAAAGACAGAGGAAGAAAATCAAGAAAAGAGGCAAAATAGTTTAGTTAATTAAAGAAGGTTGGTTTTTTTTTTGGTTTTTTTAGATTACAGAGAAAATATTATACAGAAATTTGATTAGATTACAGAACAGAAGAAGATGAAATAAGAAAGAAAAGGGAGAAAGAAGAAGAAGAGGAAGAAAATCTAGAACAAAGGAAAAATAGTTTAGTTAAAGAAGGTTAGATTACAGAAAAGAAGAAGATGAAATAAGAAAGAAAAAGGAGAAAGAAGAAGAAGAAGAGGAAGAAAGACAAGTAAAGAGGAAAAATAGTTTAGTTAAAGAAGGTCAGATTACAGAAAAGAAGAAGATGAAAGAAAAGAAGAAAAAAGGGAACAAAGAAAGAAAAGGAAGAAAATCTAGAACAAAGGAAAAATTGTTTAGTTAAAAAAGGTTAGATTACAGAAAAGAAAAAAATGAAATAAGAAAGAAAAGAAGAAAAAAGAAAGAAAAGGAAGAAAATCTAGAACAAAGGAAAAATTATTTAGTTAAAAAAGGTTAGATTACAGAAAAGAAGAAGATGAAATAAGAAAGAAAAGAAGAAAAAAGAAAGAAAAGGAAGAAAATCTAGAACAAAGGAAAAATAGTTTGCTTAAAAAAGGTTAGATTACAGAAAAGAAAAAAATTAAATAAGAAAGAAAAAAGAAGAAAAAAGAAAGAAAAGGAAGAAAATCTAGAACAAAGGAAAAATAGTTTACTTAAAAAAGGTTAGATTACAGAAAAGAAAAAAATTAAATAAGAAAGAAAAAAGAAGAAAAAAGAAAGAAAAGGAAGAAAATCTAGAACAAAGGAAAAATAGTTTACTTAAAAAAGGTTAGATTACAGAAAAGAAAAAAATTAAATAAGAAAGAAAAAAGGAGAAAAAAGAAAGAAAAGGAAGAAAATCTAGAACAAAGGAAAAATAGTTTACTTAAAAAAGGTTAGATTACAGAAAAGAAAAAAATTAAATTAGAAAGAAAAAAGAAGAAAAAGAAAGAAAAGGAAGAAAATCTAGAACAAAGGAAAATATGTTTACTTAAAAAAGGTTAGATTACAGAAAATAAAAAAATTAAATAAGAAAGAAAAAAGGAGAAAAAAGAAAGAAAAGGAAGAAAATCTAGAACAAAGGAAAATAGTTTACTTAAAAAAGGTTATGATTACAGAAAAGAAAAAATTAAATTAGAAAGAAAAAGAAGAAAAAAGAAAGAAAAGGAAGAAAATCTAGAACAAAGGAAAAATAGTTTACTTAAAGAAGGTTAGATTACAGAAAAGAAGAAGATGAAATAAGAAAGAAAAGAAGAAAAAAGAAAGAAAAGGAAGAAAATCTAGAACAAAGGAAAAATAGTTTGCTTAAAAAAGGTTAGATTACAGAAAAGAAGAAGATGAAAGAAGAAAGAAAAAAGGGAAAAAAGAAAGAAGAAGAGGAAGAAAGACAAAAAAAGAGGAAAAATAGTTTACTTAAAGAAGGTTAGATTACAGAAAAGAAGAAGATGAAATAAGAAAGAAAAGAAGAAAAAAGAAAGAAAAGGAAGAAAATCTAGAACAAAGGAAAAATTGTTTAGTTAAAAAAGGTTAGATTACAGAAAAGAAGATGAAATAAGAAAGAAAAGAAGAAAAAGAAAGAAAAGGAAGAAAATCTAGAACAAAGGAAAAATAGTTTAGTTAAAAAAGGTTAGATTACAGAAAAGAAAAAAATGAAATAAGAAAGAAAAAGGGGAAAAAGAAAGAAAAGGAAGAAAGACAAAAAAAAAGGAAAATAGTTTACTTAAAAAACGTTAGATTACAGAAAAGAAAAAAATGAAAGAAAAGAATGAAGGGAGATGAGGAACAGAATTAATTAGAGGATTATTTTGTTCTGCTTCCTAATTTTTCCCTCTTTGACCAAGGATGACAGACTTATCTACAGGAAGAAATTTGTTTAATAATTACACGAGAATTATAATTTAATGAAACGGCATAATGAAACAAGGCCGAAGTAGATTTTTTTTTTCTCTCTCTTTTTTTTTTTTCTCTCTCTCTCTCTCTCTCTCTCTCTCTCTCTCTCTCTCTCTCTCTCTCTCTCTCTCTCTCTCTCTCTCTTTCTCTCTCTCTCTCTCTCTCTCTTTCTCTTTTTCTCTTTCTCACTTTCTCGCTCTCTCTCACTTTCTATCTCTTTCAC
>JACEEZ010015558.1:60000-65000 GCA_016584305.1 Chionoecetes opilio | reverse complement strand
TGTGTCTGTGGCTGTGTCTGTGTCTGTGTCTGTCTGTGTCTGTGTCTGTGTCTGTGTGTGTGTGTGTCTGTCTGTGTCTGTGTCTGTGTCTGTGTCTGTGTCTGTGTCTGTACGTACATAATGTCTAGAAACAAGTGGAACTATAACAATAATGATAGTAATAATGATAATAATGATAACAATAATGATAGTAATAATGATAATAATGATAACAATGATGACAGTAATAATAATAAACACGATAATAATGTTAACCCCTTTACGCCCAGATCTTTCCTTTGTTACAAAAAATGTATGTTGTCGAGCCATAAAATAACGAATAGTAACTGAATATACTAAATTAGCTAGTCGAAAAGGTTACAAAACAGGTCATATCTATAAAAAACATTGCTTATAGTCACTCAAAATCGTCTAATGGTACCCAAATTACAATGGAAATTATGTTCTGGGCGTGAAATGGTTAATAATGATAATAATAACAAGCCACCATTCACACAATCATCGTCAACATAAGAAAACAACCTTACACACGAAAGCCCACAATTACAAAGTCCTGGAAAACTAGAGGAGCATTAGAAGAGTTTGCCCTCATTGCCTCGGAGCTGCTCGAGTTTATATCCTCTCTTGGGAATCCTTTGCAGATCCTTTACTGGAGTCCTACTACAGATCAGGGAACAGTAGGAGGAGGTGGAGGAGGAGGAGGAGGAGGAGGAGGAAAAGAAGAAGAGAAGGATTAGAGAAGGAGGAGCAGGAGGAGGAAGAGGAGGAGGAGAAAGAAGAGGAGGAGGAAGAGGAGGAGAGAAAAAGGAGGAGGAGGAGGAGAGAAAAAGGAGAAGGAGGAGGAGGAGGAGAAGGAGGAGGAGGGGGGAGGAGGAGGAGGAGGAGGAGGAGGAGGAGGAGGAGGAGGAGGAGGAGAAGGAGGAGGAGGAGAAGGAGGAGAGAAGGAGGAGGAGGAAGAAGAGGAGCTTAGAAAAGGTGCAGAAAGGAGAGGGAACAAAGGACTGGAGAGGAGGAGGAGGAGGAGAATACAAAGGAATACAAAGGAAACACAAACAGCAACAGACCGATAGGTCCTTACAAGACTGTTTGCTTTAACTACACTACACTAACTAGATAATAAGAGAGAAAGGATAGGAAGTAGAAGGCTCCTCCTCACCCACCCCATCCCTCCAGCCGAAGCTGGCCGGAAAAGAAGTGATACCATGCAATATAGAAAAACTGCATGGAATTTGTGAGGAAATTTTGAAAGCTGTAATCTATGGCTAACTACTACTAGTTTGGGGGGGTAGGTTTAGTGCTTGATAGATAGGTCATGTTATGTGTTTTTTGTAATGGTGTGAACACAGTGTGGAGGTTCAAGGGTGGTGCGGCAGCCTTGCCTGGCGCTTTCTTGGGAGGCAGCAGTCAATCAGGCCCCAGCTCCGTTCAATCCACTGCGGATTGTGTACTTTCCATGTAGGACGCCGTACACTTCAATGCCTCCTGCAGCAGTGACCCCTGGTACCTTAAATCCCGATGGTGGTCACTAACTGTCAGGACCCTAACTGAACCACAGCCCGTCACAGGTCGAGAGTAGTAGTGGTAACCGTTAACTCGGGGCTATCTGTGTGTGTTATGAGGTCTAATGTAGTGTTGGTGTAGGCTCAGTGTGGAAGTTCACGGGTGGTGCGGCAGCCTTGCCTGGCGCTTAGAAGAAGGAGGAGGAGGAGGAGGAGAAAGAGGGGGAGGAGGAGGAGGAGGTATCCCTTAATCCGAACCAATAGAGGGTAAGGGAATATGTTTCTTTTATCTCTCCATACACTCTCTCTCTCTCTCTCTCTCTCTCTCTCTCTCTCTCTCTCTCTCTCCTCTCTCTCTCTCTCTCTCTCTCTCTCTCTCTCTCTCTCTCTCTCTCTCCGTTTCCTCTTCATTCAATTTTACTTCATTTTCTTCATCCCATATAATTAAATTTTGTGTTTACTATTTTCTCTCCTCCTCCTCCTCCTCCTCCTCCTCCTCCTCCTCCTCCTCCCTCCTCCTCCTCCTCCTCCTTCTTTTACTTTGATTCCTTCTCTATCGTCTCCTCTTTCTTATTATCTTCTCTTCCTCTTCCTTGTTCTTATGTATTACTTCTATCAATTCTCTTTCTTCTTCTTCTTCTTTTTCTTCCTCTTCTTACTTTCCTTCTTGTTGTAGTTGTTGTTGCTTATGTTCTTCGTCTTTTTTATCTTCTTCTTCCTCTTCTCCTCCTCCTCCTTTTTGTGTCATCTTCCTGTACAACATTCATCAACTCCTCTCTTCCTCTCCTCCTTTTCTCACTCTCCTCCTCCTCCTCTCCTCTCGCCTCCTCCTCCTCCTCCTCCTCCTCCTCCTCTCCTCCTCCTCCTCCTCCTCCTCCTCCTCCTCCTTTTACCACAATACTAATCCCAACCTAAAGGACCAAATTTAGGACGGAGACTCACCAAAAATGCCTCAATCCTAAGGAGACGAGGAGATTACGCGGCGCCGTGATACAGGGATTCCCGGCTCCTCATAAATCCGGCAGCGTCGCTCATCTTTGAACTGTGGACCAGAAAGTGATGATCAAAAAAGGTTTATGGAACTGTCGCCGATGGGAATTCTCGCCGAAACACCAAACTAGAACTCTCGCCGACGTGGAAATGTTAACCTAACCTGGACATTGGCACCTAATCTAATCTAACTGATCCAGCTCATTGCTAGTATTTAATCCCTGAAGGCAGAAACACGGTAAAACCTGATTAAATGTATATATTGGGTCCTGTAAGATCAAGTATTGGAACACTCGACGACGGCGGCGAGAATTCCGATCGGCGACAGTTCCAGGTACCTAAAAAAGTAATTATATGTGTCTTGATCGAAAAAAAGGTAAATAAGTAAATATAACAAAACGTTGTGGGTGTTTTGTAAGTGGTAGACATAGTTTTGTAAGTGGTAGACATAGTTTGTAAGTGGTAGACATAGTTTTGTAAGTGGTAGACATAGTTTTGTAAGTGGTAGACATAGTGTTGTAAGTGGTAGACATAGTGTTGTAAGTGGTAGACATAGTGTTGTAAGTGGTAGACATAGTTTTGTAAGTGGTAGACATAGTGTTGTAAGTGGTAGACATAGTTTTGTAAGTGGTAGACATAGTTTTGTAAGTGGTAGACATAGTTTTGTAAGTGGTAGACATAGTTTTGTAAGTGGTAGACATAGTTTTGTAAGTGGTAGACATAGTTTTGTAAGTGGTAGACATAGTTTTGTAAGTGGTAGACATAGTTTTGTAAGTGGTAGACATAGTTTTGTAAGTGGTAGACATAGTTTTGTAAGTGGTAGACATAGTTTTGTAAGTGGTAGACATAGTTTTGTAAGTGGTAGACATAGTTTTGTAAGTGGTAGACATAGTTTTGTAAGTGGTAGACATAGTTTTGTAAGTGGTATACATAGTTTTGTAAGTGGTAGACATAGTTTTGTAAGTGGTAGACATAGTTTTGTAAGTGGTATACATAGTTTTGTAAGTGGTAGACATAGTTTTGTAAGTGGTAGACATAGTTTTGTAAGTGGTAGACATAGTTTTGTAAGTGGTAGACATAGTTTTGTAAGTGGTAGACATACTTTTGTAAGTGGCAGACATAGTTTTGTAAGTGGTAGACATAGTTTCTTTCCTCAAATTGAGTTTTTATCTAAATGAGATTCTACTTGAAGGGGTTAATGACATCAGATAAAGATGTAAATAGATGAGATTACATGAGATTATACTTAGCCCCTTCACTCCCAGATCTTTCTTTTGCTATAAAAAAATGTATATTGTCGAGACATAAAATTACGAAAAGTCACTGAATATACCGAATTAGTTAGTGGACAAGGATACTAAACAGGCATAGCTATAAAATATTGCTTATATTAACTAAAAATCATCTAATGGTAGCCAAATTACTATGGAAATAACGTTCTGGGCCTCAAGGGGTTAAAAAAAAATAATAAAATCAGATAATGATAAACATAGATAGATAAGAAAACAAAACAAAACTGTGGGTAGTTTTTTAAGAGGTAAACTAAATTTTCTTTTCCTTAACCCCTTCAGACCCAGAACGTAATTTCCATTGTAATTTGGGTACCATTAGACAATTTTTAGTGACTATAAGCAATATTTTATAGATATCACCTGTTTGTCGCCTCCGTGGTGCAGTGGCTAGCGTGCCTGGCTACGAATCTGCGGGCCCTGGTTCGATCCCGGGCCAGAGCAAGTCGGTGACCAGCCTACCCAGCTGTTCTTCCTCCCTTTCGGGTTGATAAATGGGTACCTGGGGTAACCTGGGGAAGGTAACTGTGGTAACCCGGGAGTCACACTAGCCCTGTGTCCCGGGGTAACGGATCCTCACCCACCACAGGCTCTAAGGGCTAATGCCACGGAGATGAGCACCGCATGCCACGCGCAGCTTAGCGTATGCTCCCATCTTTACCTTTACCTTACCTGTTTAGTATCCTTGTCAACTAACTAATTTGGTATATTAAGTTAGTTTTTGTAATTTTATAGCTCGACAACATACATTTTTTTATAGCAAAGGAAAGATCTGGGCGTGAAGGGGCTAAATCGTGTTTTTACCTAAATGAAAAATAACGCTGAGGAAGTTAATGAGATAAGGTAAGATAATTGGATCCTTATCAACAGAATTCTCCTCTACAGCACCTATCAACAGTGAGGTTATTGGCGATACAAACAATATTACCACCACGTCAGAATGAACTCAAGCAGGAATAAGTGGGGTTCGAACGCGAGGACGCTGCACGTTAAAGCAAAGTATTTACCACTGAGCCATCCTTACGTGCAAATAATGAGAAAAACAACAACTACATTATTAAAAAAATATTCGGTTAGATGAAAACTCAAGATACGAGAATAGAAAACTTGTGTTTCAGCAACAACACTAGAGAAACGTGTCTAGACTCGCTGCTATTAATACACACACACACACACACACACACACACACACACACACACACACACACACAGACACAGACAC